>WJFA01000514.1:0-35572 GCA_009870155.1 Pseudobourletiella spinata
TGTTGTTGTTGTTGTTATGATTGTTAAACAAAGTCATACATATATGTTGTATAGGGATATCGTATTCTCATATATTCACTTATAGTCTCCTCACTCAACACTCGTTCCTGCCTGGTGGTGGACCTCAAGCGTCAATGCATGGGGTTTTGGAGTAATGCCCTTTATAATTTTAAATGCCCAGTAAATGTATAAGAGGGAAGAATGAGTGATCATTAGGATTTATTACAATCCCCCCTCCACTCCCATTCAGCTGTATCAATTGGAGTGGTAAGATCCTTTATGAGCTGAAGGGCAAAAGTCTTTTGCTCAATAATATCACTTCTGCTAGGCTCGTGGAATTCTCTGAAGGAGGGGTGAGATTCCAGTAGGGGGAAGCAGGGGAGAAGTGGGTGAATAATGATGATGGAATTTCACCGACAAGCACCCCCACCCTCCCCGCAGCCCCTCAACGAATGGGCTCACAATATTGTTGTATTGGCTTTAATGAAAATCCATCTCCCACTCAACTGTGAGCTCAGTCAGTGGCGGATATTGTATTGAAGAAGAATTATTCCGAATGGGGTGGGTGGATAGGCCGAACATCGCTGGGAAATAGTAATAAAAAATCATAATTGTGGTAAACTATGAGCGGTGGGATGGGCGGAAATCCCGTTGGAGTGAGCAGTGCTTCTTCCCCTTCTGTGCCCTGTCGAGGGGCTGTGAGAGTATAATTTCACTAATGGACTTTTTTGAATATTTTAAATTATCCGCTCCCCCAACTTGAGCGTGGGGGTGGCGACGGGTGGCATGAGCAGAAGGAAGGGGTCGGTACGAAAAGGGGAAGTGAGGGCTACGAATGTTTTGTGGGTGGGGGGGGGCATACTTGGGCCTGAACAGTCATGCAGGATCACTAGTGGAGTGGCACTACGTTGTAGGAGTGGCTCTAATTTCCCTAATGGCAAAGTTCAAATTGCATTACTCCCTTGTTCATTTTCGAACCACGAAATGAAATTTTCATCCATACAGTTTTCATTATATGGGATAACAACTGAGTCATCCTTTCCGCATCCGAGAGAGGGGGGGGGTAAGTGGATACTCCTGACATATTATAGAAGTAGTTTAAAATTCATTCCCCCACATGATCCGGGAAGTTACATTGGTAGCATCACTACTAACAGCAGTAGCAATTCCACACTACCGGGATAGGGTCCGTCATATCTCCCCCACATTGCTCACCCCCATCGCTCCTGTTCGTATGCCGCCCAATTTTACCCGGTTCTCGGGCTCACCAGCTCAGCGTATGTGCTTGGAACCAGCTCCAGATATCCGATATACCAGGGGGACAGGGGGGAGTTGACGCTGCGACGGAACTTGGGGCACGTGGCGGATGGCTTGAGCCGGTTTTGATGTAATGTTATTATAATGACGGCCAGAGCTGGTGGTAGTCACCTTCTCCTCCCACTTCTTATAGTCTTCCTCCTCCCATAGTAGTGCCTTACACAAGGAGTCTCGGCTTGGGCAATATCATACATAGTAATAAAAGTAGTAGGGAGATCCAAGGGGGAGGCATGACAGGCGGAAAGATCAATTTCCATCCAGCCCTTCGATTTCCATCAAGCGGGTCAAAGTTCAGAAGAGGGGAGAATAGTACGGCCCTTCCAACTTCCAGAGATCTTCACGTTGCGCATCCAAGTTTGATGCATATTTATGCTTACAATGGACAGCAAATCTCAAATGTGCGTGGAGGAAGGAAGAAGATAGATGACATATTTTCCGACCATGGGAAATCCGGCGGGGGCAGAAATATCTTGCATGCTGACCTTCAGTTATCTTGCTCACTTTGAAGCTGGTACATGGCTGTGAACTTATGTGCATGTGTGCATTTGTGTGTGTGTGTGGATGCATGTGTATGCGATCATGTGTTCGTGCATGTGCTACTCTGGTGGAGGGTTGTCCCCAGAGAGATGTGCGTCAAAGATTGATTCCGAGCCTTGCATATAATTATCTCGTTCTGGGAAGGAAGGATCGAAGTGTGGCCAGAGTGGAGAGAGACATTCGAGGAGGAGGGCACACCACGGCTTGTTGAAACAGGAGTTTGGATTGGATTTTCCAATTGAGTAGCAGGGATTTCCCTTCTCTCCGCATAAGCTTTACACTATCTTCATGTTGGGGAAGGGAATTTGAAACAGTCGACACACACACACACTCACAAAAACACACACACACACACACAAACACACACACACACACAAGTGAGGTTCAAGTACGTAGATGCCCAGCAGAGTTGTGTTGAGAGAGACTGGAAATTTGAGACTACCGGCGGGTCTTTTGAAAGGAAGGGAAATGTCAGGGAGCTGAAGTGCATGGGACTGGAGAAGAGCTGGAGTCCTCGTGGGCACTTGTCGCACTCAGTAGATTAGCGTATTTGGGTCGTTAAGCTCACATTATCCTCCCTGTTTTTCTTCAAACTCAATGGCTGAGCGGGGCGGAATGTGTGCCTTCACGTATGCGGATAAAGGCGCGACAAGGACGACGGGTCGGAAACGCACCCGTAAAACATCGCATCCGCCACTGTGTACAGTAGCGGAGAAATTCCGGGTCATTTGGACTCTCTCTCTCTCTCTCTCTCTGTCTCTTTGGTGGTGCACATGAGTGCGCTCGCCAAGTTTCCCTCAGCTAAGAGTATATAAGGCCAGTGAGCCCGATTTTGTAGGACACGCATTTGCGTCCCTGTAAATTCTAGCGGCCGGGCTCACGGGCTTTTTTCGTGGAAAAAACGACTCCATTAGTTTGGCAAGTTTGAAATTCGGGCCGCTGTGCCGCATGCGAGAGGGAGAATGGGGATGGGAGGGGTGATGTGGCCATTAGCGGGTATATTTTATTGAGAGACCCCTACAGGAGACACCCTCATCCCATTCCGCCCGTTTGCCACATCCTGGAGTTGGAAGTATTTTATTTAAAGTTGAAATTTGTCATTATGATTCCTATTGTTGCCTTGACGGTCCACTGTGTCTCCTCTGCATAATACTTTCCGGAATGTTGAGTCAACAATATTCCCCACACGTGTGTGGAGTATTTTGGCCATTCCTCCTCCTCTACCCTCCCCCCCTTTCCCCGCAAAATATAGCCTGTCTCGTGAGTCTCCTGTGAGGAGAGTATAAGTAATGCCATGCTCGAAGGGTTTGGTATGCCGGGCTTTTTTGCATCATACCAATACTGCTCACGGTTCTTGAGGCGAGGAGGATTGTGTTCTAGTACGACGCGGCCCCACATTTGGCTTACTCACAGAGCTGTGCTGTGAACCTAGTAGAGCTGTGGAACCTGTCATGGTTTCTCAGGGGAGCAAGGAGGAACCCCGTATTGATATTAGTTTATGGAGCTTATCCCTCCCGCCCGCCTGTGAACTCTGCGGTAGAGAGCATCTTGGGATAGATATATTCATGACAGTCTCTTGTACAATTTATTATGTGCTGAAGGTTGAAGAGGAGGATGGGAAAACCAGGATTTTTCGCCTCAGCTCAACGACGAACATCATCACGGAGGAGTTGAGAACAGTAGTGTAGTAGGAATACTGCATGAAGTGGAAGTGGAGGAGCAATGTTCCTACGTATGGCAGTGTGTATGACGGCTGTGGTGGTGGAAGTGGTAGAGGCAGCGGCGGTCTAGTGGTAGCAGTAGTGGTATAGCCAAGTGCCGAAGGGAAAGTTTCATCTAGATAACCAGCCTGGGTCATTTTCATCGGCCAAGATTTATGATCACATGTATTACCCAGTTTGTATGTTTGTGTGAGCGTGTATGTGCATCCTAACCAATGTGTATGGGCATAGAGCAGGGTCCTGAAACTTGGGCCTAATTTGCAACGCCTCAGTTCCCCTTCACTCCTGTACATACGGCCCTGCGGAGCCGATCCGTCTCAATAATTAAATCTAGCGGGGAAAGTGGAGCTTTTCACAGTTGTGGCGGCGGCGGCTCAGAGGGGTATGAAAAGCCCGCCGGCTCATCCATACAATTTGTTCCTTCTGTGTGGGGGGTTCCAAGCTGACTCCACACCCGCACTGCATAATTTTCTTGCAAGTTGGGCAGATAATGAGCAGTGGGGCGGGGATGAGTGCTCAGGTTGTTGTTGTTGTTGTTGTTGTTGTTGTTGTTGTTGTGATGGTGGTGGTGCTGTTTGTTAGAAGTTAGAACAGTGATTTTTCGTGTGGGACTCTCAGTCAGGAGTTCAATCCAGTCTTATGTATCTCATAAAAATGTATGGATGAAGAGCTCGGAGAATCTGAAGGGGCAATATTCGGTAAGTAAGAGCCTACTCCGTCTCATCCTCCGGACAATTTCCCAGGGTTTACAGTCATTTTCGGACGCCGTAATAAGGCCTTTGGCTCGTTTCCCCCTTCCCACCCGTAGTCACAAATACTGCTTATAACTTACGAGACGTATATGAGAATAGTAGGATAAGGGGGGGGGTAAAAAGCCGGAAGAAAGGGGTATGTCATGATAATAAAGACATATACGTATATATTACATGTACAGATGTATAAATGTACATTATGTACGCCCTCCCGCTTCAGGCCAAGTATTGAGGGAATGAATGAAGGGATGGATAGATGGATGAATTGGATGAGTGAATGAGTGAATAGCAGAGAGAGAAAGAGAGAGGAGCCCTTTGTTTGATCTCTCCAGGGTCAAAGATTAAGTTGAGTGAGCGGAAGTTTTTCTTGTTGAAGAGTCACAACTTCCCTTAATCCTATCCACTTGATGGACTCCTTCTCATCCTACCCTCCCGCACTATGTGTATCCGCACTACAGCTATGTACACGACCATACTTGCATACCTTATTCTGGCGCATCAATAAGTAGTAGTGCCACTCGTTCTTTGGTGAATTGAAATCCGGAACGAGAGAGATTTTTCTCAATCCTCCTCTAACACAGCTTCCCACTTTCCCTATCCTAACCCTTGCTTTCCCTTCCTAGGGGAATCTGCGGGAGGGAACCATGGTCTATGGAGATGGTCAGGGTATGAATTTGGAGGAACTAGCTGGACTTATTTATTCCCTGGTGGGGTAATCAAATGACGATCTCGATCTCATGCCCCCATTAAAGACGTAGGGGTAATCACTCCAACAGTTTCCACCACCAGGAGTCCCACTCATCCTCAGCATCTCATATTCTTCATCCTCGCCGGTCGGTCGTCTCATTAATGACCCGTCGGAATAGCCTGTCCACGTGTGTTCTCGATAGATGTGGTGTGTCTGTGTCTCTGTCATTCAGTATGTGTGTGTATGAGTGTGTTACTACCAATGGAATTCCAGATGGATACCGTCTGAGAGTAGAATAGTGGGGCGGAGCGCTCTCTTCTGACTCCCTGGAGCTCCGTTTTCCATTTGATAGATTTTTATAATGGGATATTAAAATCACTTTATATGCAAGAGGATAAGTCGTAAGGATTTTTCCGCAGTAGCTTCCAAGACTGTGAGAGGAGAGTGGTGGGGAGTCAGTTGGGTTTTCCCATTCTTCTCACACTACCGTAACGCGACTTTCCCAGGGAGTTAGCCAGCTGGAGCATGTAAGATGCCTTGGCGGCACTGGTGCTTTCAGTAGCCTCGGGATAATTCCTAACTGCTGCTCGTGGTATGTACATATATACCGTACCACCACACACACACACACACTATCCGATTCCCTCCCCACCGCTCACTGATTTTCAGTGAAAGTTGAAACTATGGGAATGGCTTGCATGCATGTGTTCGTAAGGATAACGGCGTGGTGGAATGTGATTTTGTGTGAGAGTGACTTTCCCCGTTGGCTATCTCCCTGTCCTCTGGCTAGGGTATACCATAGCATATAGCATTGGACGGCTAATGACAAAATTATGACTTCCCTGCTTTGACATCCCATGAATCCCCGACATTCCGTCATAAACGACTCGTTACTACTGACGGCAGCTCCGGAATGACTTGGCATTTTCCAAGTGAGTCAACTGGATTGAATCCTCTTACTGTTCCTGAAGTCAGTCTATTGACAGTAATGGGTTTGGGGCGGGGTTGCTCAAGTGTCCTTAATAATAAGGAATATGAGAGAGGATATGAAGCCCCCTCCATGAATGTGCCTTAGTATATATAGTACCAAAAGGGTTTTCGATTCCTGAGGCCTGGATGACGGTAGTGATGATGGTGGGAGGCATGGTGTGGGTATGAGTGTGGGAAGAACCGTGTATTCTACCCTAGGTGTTGGGCGGGCGGTAGATTTGTAAGGAGTGGGAAGGACGGGCAAGAGATGTGAGACAATGCTGGGATCCATAGGACTGTCTCTTTCCGCGGAAGACTTTTTCATGCTTGCCTTCCCCGTTGTTGGTGGCCATTTTAGCCGTGTGGTGTCCCCCGTGGAGGGGCTCAATTTCAGACCATCGAGACAGAGCGAAAGAGCTCTCCGAGATAAACGAAAAAGGAAAGCGCTGGGCATCCGGGGGCAAAAGCCCTTATCACTGCCCCGCCATGACTTTTCATATCGTCCTCCTCCTCCGACCCTTGACTCAGTTGCAACCGGAATTGCATTCAAGGGTAGCTCCGATAGTGCCCTTTGTTTGGTAGTGCTGGCAGCCTAGTCTTCCTCGGTTTTGTGTTTGGCCATGCGTGTGGGTTCATTTTGAATTATGAAAAAAAGTGTTAAAAATTGATAGGAAATCTGAGGGGAAGAGAGTGGGAGAGAGATTATGTGTGTGAGGGAAAGAGACTAACCTTGTCAGAGGCATTTGGGATCACCATGGTGATGGGATGGGGGTGGGGACCGGAGGCCGGAAATCCATCAATCGATCCTGCTGGCTCAGCCCGTGGTGTTGTTGGCTCCTGGTCATGGTCCTCACCGCTCCGCTCACTGTAGGAGGACTCGGGCGGCTGCCGGTGGTGTTGGAAACTCCTGGGGTTTCTTTCCTCATCAATAATTGCGTTATCATCATTTGTCTTCGTGTTGGTCTGCTCGGCCGTCTCATTCTCCTGTTCCACCTTCTCCTCATGTCTACTCGCGGAGGAAGGTAGAGAAGATCCCCGCCATTGCGGACGTGTGTGGGGAAGAGGCGGTGGCGGCGACGACGACGGCGACGGCGGCGATGATGACGACGTGGGGGAAGGGAAGGAAAGTTTTTTGCTTTTCCCTCCATCCTTATTGCTAATCGGTTGAGTTCCTCCTCTTGTTGTTGTTGTTGGTGTTGTTCTTGTTTTTCTTGTTGGACGAGGAGTTTGATCTTCAAAGTAAGATCGGGTTGGTTTCTCCGTGATCGTGATTTCAAGTTGGAGGACGGATGCGGACGACCCAGCTGGAACTGTTACTTCGCTCCCGCTTTCCCCACGTCTACCACCGACTGTTTCGCTTGTTAGGAAGTCAGCGGATTTGGAGGCAGTGGCGGTTGTACGCCTCATTCCCTCTACTGCTCCTTCGTTTCCAGCTGCTTTTGGTGGTGCTGGTAAAATGGACAGACAAGACAGGAATACAACGAGATTAGCGGAGGATTTCTGTTCGTTTGAAAAGATTCCATGTGGGCGAGGATCGTAGGCCCGGCTGAGGCCATGAGAGACACAGAGAGAACCCGGGAGACAAAGAGAAAGGGAATGGAAGGGAAAGGGATTAGGACTGACTGAGACCTCCGTTTCTCCTGTCAGTTTAATTTGATTCCTTTTAATTGGGTGTTAAAAGAGCAAGTTTAGCGGGATTGGGACGGAGCCAAAATAGCGGCTATATGTATGCATTATTTCCACCATGTCCGGGCTAATGACATCTTGAAATACGGGAGCCCATGAGCCTGATTTGTTTTGTTGGGAGCTATGTTAGGCCTCTGCGGTACGGATGCTGGAGGACAGGAGAGGAAGTTAGTAAATCCTGCACTCTCACCATACGGTGCCGTGAATTATTACAGTTTGATTTTTGAAAAATAAAATAAAGGAATGAGCACAAAACGATTGTGTTTAAAATGGGTGCTCGGATGCTAAAACTCATAGAACAACGATGATGGAGAGTTGATGGCTAAAGTGGTGGGCCCTTAAACCATATTATCATGTAAATTTTGTCGGAAAACGTTCTGTTTATTTAGAATATGGGGAAGAGTTCTCCAGATCCGGTATGGAATGGAATGAGCGGAGAGAACTGGCTGATCCTTACTGCTAGAGATCAAGGTGGGGGCAAAATGGAGGGGTAGGAAACGAGGAGGTCTTTCTGGAGGAGAAAATGTGGGTGGAATTTTAATATTAAATGCACCCACATGATTCATCCGTTCACCCTGGAGGATTTGTACGTGGAGCACGTGGCCGGGGGGCACTCATGCCTGTGTCGGAAATGAGGGATCGCTGGAGAGAAAAAGAGTGATAGAGACAAGAGAAAATCTGCCATTACCTCTCGTTGTTAACGCAGAGGGAGAAACCAGGGTCCGTTCACTCAATGGATCCTCCGTGTGTCCAGTCGGAGGCCCCTCCACCCTGGATTTTTCTACCTGCTCATCCGGGGGTGGTGGAGTGGATGTCAGCGAACTAGTTGATGGTTCTTGTCGTCCAGTCCTTTCATCCGGTTCAGTCCCATCCGACATCAAGTTCCCCGCCCCTCTTGCCATCGCCACACTAATCACAGTCTGCCCTCTGGGCCGGGTGCACAACATTTCATTTGCATCCGCGATGATTTGCTTGTGGTAGAGTTGGGCGAAGGCGCGGAAGTCCTCCGGCGTCCTAGTGCTGTTGGGGTAGGAACAGTCCCAAGGGTTCCCACCCAACCTCACCAAGCGGAGGGAGTCGAGCAGTGGGGGCTCGTTGAGTGCAGCGGTGACGATGTGGAGGTCCGCCAAGTTACATCTCTCCGCGTGTAGTTCGATGAGCGACAGGAAGGAGCTGAGGCCGGCGTCTCGGAAAATGGTTTGTGCTAGGGAAGGGGAGTCGTCCATTTGGAGGACCTGGAGGTTGGCGAGCGGGGTGAAGGAGCTGGTGTCAAACTCGATGGTCCTCTGTTCCAGCTGGGACATGTGGAGGAGGGAGAGTTTGATGAGGTCCTTGAACAGACCGTTGACTATCACTCTGATGGGATTCTGGGACACATCCAATGACTCCAGCCTCAGGAGCCCTGTGAACGAGTCCTTCCCCAACGTGTCTATGAGGTTAGACCTGAGGTCCAAACTGCGCAGATTAGTTAATTCACTAAAAATATACGGAGGCACGGCAGCGAGCTGATTTCCATGTAGATTGAGCTCTTGGAGATTTATCAGGTTTTTAAAATCCGTCCAATTCAGCCCGGAGATGCGATTGTCTTCCAGCTGAAGGGAGCGGAGCGAGGGTGGGAGGTTCTGGGGGATCCGTGTCAGACTGAAAATGAACCCATAATTCCTCTCCATTAATTCAGCCCGGGAATTTTCAGCTGTATTTTCAGGAATAGGAGCAATCAGTTTTGGAAGTGTAGGGGGAGGTCGGGGAATTAGGGAAATTCTACGGTCGGTCGGGAGTCGTGCATCCGTTCGTTCGTTAGTTCGTTACAAAGTTCAGGAAATCATTTCCCCTGCGGGCTCCATGAGAGCAAATGGGCGGGGTGGGGGGTACGGTTAGAGAGGGGGGATGTACAATGATTCTTGGAATTCAAAAAAGGTCCTAATTAGTAGAGCCAATAATTGGTGGGTCTTACGCGGAACTCAGACGCTATAGCAAGCCCTCCCCCTAATCGGAATGTAAATGTAAAGTGGAGGGAAAAAATCTTTTACTTTGAATGCTAACTTCCTCTCCCAATTTCCATGTGAAAAGGTCATTAGCCACGTTATTGGCTGGTCCGGAGGAAGGAAGGAAGGGAGGGGATTTTGAATAGTTGTTGCGTCTCTTCAACTCATTAGAGTTCCGAACGGGGTTCTCGTGGTGTCTTTTTCCTAATCCTGCCTTGATACTCACATGTCCCTGCCCCCATGTTTTTCTAGTGGAGAAGTAAAATTTCTCCCCTAACCGGTCTTGCCGTCAAGTTTGTTTAGTTGGGCAGGATGGGGATGACTATAAGGCTTGATGATGATGATGATATGGGAATTTACGAGCTAGTGTGGAACTGCGAGGGGCTTCACAACTCAAGTGGGATTAAACAGGGGCCTGTGTGTAATCCGGTTCATAACTTTCCTCAAAGTGGGGGTCGTGCCTTCGTTGGGGTGTAGTTTTAAAAATTCAAATGCCATTCGGTGAAAGTTTGTGAGCGTATATGCGTGCGTTATATGAGCGTGTATCCGCTTGAGTATGTGGGTGTGTGTGTGTGTGTGAGTTAGCTATTACATTTGTACATCAGTGAGCGTACATGTGAGCGCATGAACGTCTCCATGCGCATATCTGTGAGTGAGTGTATTTATGGGAGCATTTGTGTACAATTTTGATGGAATTCATCCCGTGTGAGTAGGGGCACAACTCCGTCCGCATCTGCTTTCGTCAGGAGGGAATTCATGTGTGTTGAGTGTGCGGGACGGGAAATTTGGCTGTTAGTTAATAAAATGAAGCTTGGGATTAGTTGGGGGAAACATATTTGTGCGAAAGAATTTCCAGTCCCGCTCTCTGTATCTTCTCTCATTTTCCAACTGTATGTGTGTGCACGTTTGTGGTGTACGCTCGTGTCTGTGGACAAGTTATATGAATTTCTACTTGTATGTATGCCGCATGATGGTCCATTTTTGTAGCCTCAAGTTAGCAGTGACTAAGCCCATTTAGTTTATTATAAGGAAAGTAAAAAACTTTTTCCCGCTTTTGTAGGACTCGGAGCAGTACATCTACTGATTTCTCCCCTTCTATTCCCTCACTCTCTCTTACTCATTCACTCACTCACTCACTCTCCTCGCTCGACTCCCTGTCGGTCTGCTCTGAGTTACTTCTACTCGGACGGATTCCGTGAATGCAGTCTACGAGGAATGGGAAAACGACTCTCGGGAAGGGAAATAGTTGAGAAGAATGGGCTGATTGGCTGCCTCTCTGCATTTCAGCCTCATCATAAGCTGCATGCTAAGAGGAGAGAAAGACTTGGTCTCTTTTTCCTCGGAGAAGTGCGTTCGTGTAGCCATCGCTGTGTGTCCGTGTCAGTACGCCCAAGTATTTCCGTCTGTGTGCGCAACTGTGTAAAATGTGTTTTTGTATGTGTGTGTGTGTATGGCTTGTGTCCTAAGTGTATGTTCGTGAGGCCGTGTGTATGTATCTGTATGCTGTGTGCGTGAATGTGTGTATTCTGGATGGTTGTGTGTGTGTGTGTGTGTGTCTGTGTTTGCACGGTTTTGCATGTGCCTCGGTATGGTTGCGAGTGTGCGCGTCTGTATTTTGTAAGTTTGTGTACATATGTCCGCATTTTTTTGTATAGCTCTGTGCGGTTGGTGTCTTGAGTGTACTTGAATTTCTACGGATGTGTGCTCGGTGGTATGAATATGCAGGTGTGTTGCGTCCGGGGACGGCATACGTACTTGTGCGTTGAACAGTGTTTGCATTCCAGTATAGGTGTGGGATGGTATGCTGACTGTCCGGAGTGTCGGCGATACCAGTGCCCTCACATATCCGCTGAGAGGAGCCTGTCTCCGAGAGGAAACCACCTCACCGCATGCACTACAGTAGCTGAGGCGAAGATGAGGGGAAAAGTACATGATTGTGACGATGAGGTTTTTCCTGTGAAAACCCGCCGCCGTTCCCCCTACACCCATTCTTGCGGAGAAAGTTGGAGGGAAAGGCCGGAAGAGACCGTAGGGGCGGGAATGGTCGGGTAAAAGTTTTTAACAATCTAAACTGTATTATAATCCTCGCAGGGATCATTACCATAAGTATAAGTAGAAATTACGCTTGTTTCGAAAAAAACCTCCTTGGACTTCTCCCGCAGGCAGGCAAAACAACCACTCCCTTTCCTTTCCGCTCCTCTCACTAACTTCCCAGCACACATACACATAGTTTCCGCTCCCCGACCGAATTTGTCGTGGATGGGAAGGCACGGAACGAGCTTGAGGGAGACACACACACACACAAACACACACAAACACACACACAGAAAGAGTGAGTCTGAGAGAAAGTGAACAGGAAAAGTTTCTCTGTCGATATATTCTCACTCGGTAGCATACCATGAGATGGTACACTGAATCGTGGCACTGACGCACACATACATACACGAAACATAGTATCCAAAGTAGGATGAATGGCAGTGCCCCCAAACGTAATCCGCGTTTGTTTCATTCCGCCAACCGCTAGCATTTATTTACACACACACACACATCCATGTACGCATCCTCCCAACATGTACGTCGGTGCAAGTGTGCCCAAGTTGAAAGAGCGGAAAATCTGCATGGAACTAATTCTTTCTCCTAGGAGAAAGGTATGCATGACGCACTATAGGACGCTGCTATGACTCACTTGGATGTAGAACAACACAAGTTGGCCGACGTACCCCCGGCTCTCCCTTTGGATTTCTTAGTACTTCTTGATTTGGCCGGATTTCTTTTACTGTTTTTTATTTCCTGGCACCGCCAAAGGAGCACTGGGCCTGTACGAGTGCCTGTGTGTTTGTGAATATATATGTATATATGTATATAGCCCCAGAGCCCGTAGTCTCAAACGATCTGGCCTGTGATGAAAAAGTATGAGCCGGTCGAGAGAGAGAGAGAGAATGCAATATATGGCTACGCAGCAGAAGGGAAGGGAGATGTAAAGAGGGAAAGAGAAACTGGGAAAGTAATTTGTTGGAACTTGCCTAATTTCATCCAATGAAAATGTGTGCAGAATGTGGAAGACGCTGGTAAGTAGTGAGGGTCGGAGAATTGCTCCCAGAGTTTGGTCATAGCAGCGCCGAGGAAGCAGACAAAGTGAGCAAGAGGAAGAGAGCACGACTGAAAGTGAGAGTAGAGGAGGGAAACAAATGATGGACTTAATGCATGGATAAGGATAAGACCTGATAGTTACTCAAGGAGTAAAATAGAACGAGTTAACTTTATTTTATTGTGGTAATCTGCAATAATGTTCAATTTAAATGGGGCTAAATTCCAGATGTTCCCTCTCTCCTCCATCCACTCTTGACTTTCTCCCTGACGTCTCTCCATATACTTCCTTATGTCCATACCACCCCTGCCGCCTCCGAAAGAAAAGCAAGAGGAATAACAACAACAACAACAATGTCTTGGCTCATTCTCCTTTAACTAGCCATCGGCGGAATGGGTGTAAAGTATGGGAGGTGGGGGCTTCGGGAAAGTGCGAGGCCATGCCAAGGATGATAGAAATACAGAGTCCATTCGTCTGAGTCAAACAATTCCCAATGCTAATCCTCATTTAATATTCGATTAGAGTCCTTCCCCTGTCCGTTCCGAAGAGAATGCACAATTAGTTTAGACACAGACTCACGCAGTAGTCGGGTGCGATCCCAGTCAGTGGCTGAGGTCTCACTCTATGTCAGTGCCAGTGTAGTGGATGGTGTGGAGATGGAGGATAGAAGGGGAAGTGAAGTGGAGAGTGCGGAAGAGAGCAGAAACTAGACGTTAAATTTATTTACACAAGGAAATCTTTACTTGGAAGAGGAAAACAGAATATGGGGTGAGGAAGTGTGGAACCGTGGAACGCGCTTTGGAATTTCTTTTTAATTTTTCCAGCAAACAGGGACCTATGCATGGGCATACGTACTAATTTAGACGTTTCCATCCCTACTTCATTGGATTCAGGAGTGTTCCATCCCATTCCATCACTCTCATTCCCTGAGGCCTTTTGGCGGTGACATTTCCCAAAATATACTTTTCTACCTTCGCAGTGGAGCCATTGTGCATGTAGGTGCATATATGTGTGTGTGTGTCTTTAGGAATTTATTTGCACACCATTTGATTTCGTAATGTTGGGGAGCGTGGAGCTGGCTTTGCTTTCGAAGTGGTGCCGCAGCGGCAGGAGCATGTTGTCTACCCACTCCGTCGCGTGGAACTCTCATATTTTTAGGACTCACGTTTCTAGGGGCCCCGAGCTCTGTAGGCTTCAGAGGTTCGTAGCTTTTCCCAGAATTTCCTCGTATAGCTCATTTGTCCTCACTTTGTTTAGGCTCATGTGGTGGTGGGAAAAATAGACGGGGTTGTCTGTCGGATTCGGAAGGAAATGTGGAACTTGTCAGTGGCGGAGTTGTACAGTCCGGGATGTGATGGAAATCTGAGTATTTCCCTCCAGTTGGGCGTGATTTATGTTAATTAAGGACTTGTCTCAATGGCTGAGCTAATTTTACGTGGAATAAATGGTGGGAGCGGGGCGGGCTCATTGAATTACCATGTTTTGACATCCTCGTGTGTGTATGTTTGGGTGGAAGGATAAGATGCGGGTGAGGGCGAATGATGCTCCTCTGCACAACACTGCAGAGAGACGTGGTTGCGGAGATGTGTGTGTATGTCCGTGTTAGCATATGTGATGTGCACCTAAAGGGTAGCCAGCTGAATTAGGGAGGGCATGAAGTTCTATCTTGGCTGGATGTCAATAGGATTATGTCAGGGGAAGAATATCTGTTAGGATTTGGCATTTGAAGAGAGTGCCTCTCCCTGGTGTGCATCCATGTATGCAAGCGGGTGTGTTGTATGTGTTGTTTGGATATTCACATGTTTTCGTGGTTGCGTGTTGTGTGTGGGCTTGGGTTTGCTGGGAAAATCCATCGGCGGATCTAAATGAATGTGAGAAGGAGATGCATTATATTGTTTGTACAGGTTTGGGGGGAGGGAGAAAGTGAGTGTACATACGCCGAGTGTCAACGGGAAGGACGAAATGACTTGTGGCGTTCCAGTTCCGCAACACTGATAAGGACAGATAATGGCCGGGCAGGGAAGGAGCTTGGGGAGGTGGAGGAAGTTTTGTGAAATGACTTGGCCATTCTACGACCAGGACCACGGCTCTGCCTTCGCATAAAATGTATGAGAGCCCTTAATATATATACATGTGTGTGTGTGTGCGTGTGAGTTCCTATGAAAATGTCATCAAGTAGAAGATTAATCGTGCCATTGACTCGACACTTTCCGCCATAGCTGACGGTTCTATTTGGAGTGCCACTCAAAGGCATAAATCCATTTATTACCGTTCCCTTTCGACTTTCAGAGCCTCTCGCTCTTTCCCATAGAAAATCGGACTGTTTGCTACGGGACGAATACTGTGTACATATGTATGTATGTATGAGTGTGTTTGTGCGTTTGTTAGAAAGTGAGAGTGCGTTAGGGTGCGGAAAAGAGACTTTGGTTGAAGGGAAAAGTTGCATAAGTGGTTAGTTTTGCGGGGAAAGAAGGGTTCGGACTCCTGGTTGGGTTATTTTTGGAACATTTTTGGAGGGCGTGTGGTGACGTAGTTTGGGATGAGGCTGGTGGGACTATAGTGCATTAGTAGCCTATAGTAGGGGAAAGTAAAAGTCTATACCGATTGCCATTGATCCATAGGCGGGAGAGGAAGTCAAGTCGTCCGAAGGCATCATCCTCGATCGTCTCAATCCCATTCTCGTCGAGGACGAGGAGACCGACGTTGGGATAGCTCTCAAAGTCACTCTGTCGGATGATGGTCAGGTTGTTATTGGCACAGCGGAAGTCCCTCACGCTCGTCGTCAGGCTGGTGGGGATGCGGAGTAGGCCAACGTGGGAGACGTCGACGAATTGGACACGGGCGTTCCAAAGGAAGCCGGGTAACAGGTTCTCGATTGGATTTGACGAGAGGATGAGATGGGCGAGGGACGGCAAATTGGAAAATGTCGTCGGGTCCAGACGCACAATTCTGTTCGAGTCCAAATTGATGTACTGAAGATTCCCCAGATTCTGCTCCAGATTATGGAAAGAGACAGAGAGATACAGAGATATAGTGGAGAGAAAAAAATAAGGGAACCGAGCGGATTGTGGTAGTGGTGGTATATAGTGGTACTACAGAGTAATAGGCCTACCATTTACTACCGCTGATTGTCATCAAGTGATCCGATACATTCTACTCACTCTACTATTCTGTATCCCTGGACAGGGGGCCTAAGAGGGGAGCTTAGCCTTAAGAGAGAACGAGAGATAGGGGGACACATGTAGGGCAGAGGAAAGTGAAAGCGGGAGCCTGGAGGAACGGGAGGGTGGGGAAATTCCTGATATTTTCCTCCTATTTTTGTTCTTTCTCACTTACAGTGGCTCGCCCTCATCCAGACATATGCACTATCTGTTACTTTAACTGTATTTACCCAACCTGAAATATAGTCCGGTGGAGAAGCTCCAGTTGATTATCTCGAAGATTAACACTTTCCAGACTGGTGAGGGCATCCAGCTGGTAAACCTGTTGCAGTTGGTTGGACGACAGGTCTAAGAGTCGAACTCTTTTGAGTCTCTTCCCACCAACAAAGTACTTGAGCGCATTCCCACTCAAGTCTAACGTTCTCAAGTTGAGTGTACTGGACGATGGGTCAGCGGGAGCGTTGATGGTTGTTGTCAAAGCCTCCTGTGCTCCCCTCCCCATCGTCTTCCCCTCCTCGTCCACCGAGGGTAGGCTAAATGTGTTATTGTCCATGGTGGCGAGGTGTACATTGTTTGTGAGCCGGAGTTCCGTCACGTTGGAAATGAGGGCGAGGAACGTGCCCTTATCCAAGTGGTCCACTAGATAATCGTGGAGTTCGAGGCGTATGATGGTGGCGGGCTGGAAACTGGCGGGCGGAGTGAAGCGCGTCAGTTGTTTGTCACCGGAGCAGACGGTCACCTCGTCACAGAAACACTCGATGGGACACTCTGCCTGACACAGTGTGATGAGGAGGACGACGAGGAGCATTGTAACTGGGGTCGCCATTGCGCCGCGGGTGGCGTAGTAATGAGTCACAATGTCTAACACGTGTAGTAGTTTCGCTAGCTGAGAGTGAGATGGAGGGGTCCAGTTTTTTTATTTACGTTTTTTTTACTAAAGTTGTCACCCATGAGGAACCTTGTTATCCGTTTACTGAACCCACAAAGCATGATTTTTATAGTTCAAGAATGTTCTGTTGTTGGAGGCAGGAAAACTTACCCTAATTGCCATATTTTCCAAAGTATTCCACCCTCGTAAACGTGATAAAAATAAGTAAGTCATTAACAAGCAGAGATGTTGGCATGTAAAAGAATGACTTTCAAATTTTGATTCGGTATTCACAATCAAAGTTGAACTTATGGTTTTTTCTAACGGGTCAAGAAATCTGAAAGCGAGCTGAGCAAATGGGCTCACGTGTAGAAATAATTTGAGATCCTCTTCCTGACTTTTGAAAAATGAAATCCTATCAGTGGAAAAGGATTCAAATTTGACTAAAAATATGATTCATACTCCAAATAATCCTTTCTAGCGGTCTCTCATTATTCTCGCCACTAATTATAATGTGGATGAACTTTTGAGTCTGACACCGCGGCACAGAGTTATGGAGCTTCATTTGCACGCACAGGCTATATGAGGGGACTGAGCTAATTCAGCACAGTTGGTGGTGGGAACCTGACCGGGTTGATGCGGTTTCTGGCATCACCGTAGACACACAAGTAGACACACTCACACTCGTATACACTCCAGAGTTTAGGATCTCGAATCCGGATCCCAGGAATCGGGAATGCCGACCCGAAAGAGTTCACTCAAGTATAGACGGCTACTCGGATGATCCTGATAGTTTTCGTCCTACCGGTGGTGATGTTGATGATGACTGCGAGTGGCACGTAGCTGGAAGTGAACTACTACTAAAGTCCCAGTTCATAGCGGGAGAATGAATCGAGGGTTTCGTGCCTGTGTGTGTGTGTGTGTGTGTATGTATATGAATGTATGTGTCTGCGGGTATATTTATGTATGTGTATGGGAATGGACCCTGTGTAGGGGAGAATAAGTGGAGGGAAAATTCTATAATTTATGTAAAAACTTGGGAGTTGAGAGAAGAAACCGGCGGAGGAGAGTAGTTATAAATTGAACTTTCACTTTTGACTCAGGATTCCTCTACTGGCTCTCCTCATCTTCTTACGGCTTGGTCGGAAAGTTGAAATTTATTTTGGCTCATCTCAGCAGGCCATGGCTCATTTGATAACAAATGACAATTTACTCCATGTGAATGAGTCGTGTCTCTTGTTCTTCCTGAATCGTAATTGGCTCAATTAATTTATTCAAGGCTGAAACTTTTGGACACACGAGCACACTTGCTCCTCTGTATTCGTCCGCTTCCTTCTCCGTCTTCAGAGTTCTCTGTTGTCTGGCTGATGGTGGAGGCTGGTGCTACTGCTGTTGTGGCTCACAGAGGATGTTTGAATGAAGCAACTTAGTAATTTCCTAGATCACTTCCGAGACGAAAATCATTTCCCTCGGCGTGTGTGGGTCACAAGCGAGGGAACGTGAGCCTTGAGATGATGAGAGGAAGGTCTATCTGTGTGTGTGTGTGTGTCTGTGTGTGTATGTGCGTCTTCCTCACTCGACTGCTACTGTGGAGCTGATAGCTGGTGGTGGTAGTGGTGGAGTTGTAAAAGGGAATTTCGGATCCGTGCCTTTGTCTCCACACGACACTCGCACCGAATTCGGACTGAAGTGAAAGTTTAGCTTTGGCGGTTGATATTTTCGGGTGCGGAGAGTACGGGCGGCTGAACGCCGGCGCTCCGGTTCTCCGTTTGTATGTGTGTGTGTGTGTGTGTGTATCCTTCTCTCTAGCTCCTCTGATCCATACATAAGCCTTTTTTTCTACTCCGCTCGCTCCTACGAAGGTTTATAGCTCTGCTCCTCTGTGCCTTTGCTGACTGGTGAGTGTGTATGTGTGTGTAGGATCGAGTGATGGGGGAAGTATATGTGTGGGTTTGTGTGTATGGCTCTACATGTAGCTCAGTGTGTTCTTTTGGAAGGGACTCGCATTAGTAGTGAGCGAGGCGTAGGAGGGAGAGTTATGCTTCATGCTTTGGCTGAGCTGAAGATCTGGGTAGTAGAAATGTCTCAGCCAGTACTTGTCGCCTTTTTCCGTATTCTCGGGGATAACCATCTCTGCAGGACGAGGAGTCCTTACTCCCGATTTTATGTAGTGTGTGCATTTTCTATTAATATGATACAAGGAGGCACTTTCAATTGAATTCCCTTCGCTCAAATCTTTTAAAATATGCAAAGTGTAAGGTTTTTACCTAGTCGGGAATATCACCCCCAACGGTTCCACCGGGGTATGGAGCTGAAGGGTTTCCCTGTGTGAATCTCCGGACGATGTCTCCATGGTTATTTGTGAAATGCACTGATCTCGTCCCAGGTAGGCAGGCAACGACGTGGGTTGGTTGAAATTTTGTATGCGTATACGTATTTAGTGCGCTATTCAGGGCCTCTTTTTTCTACTCTCTGTGTAAAGCACAGGTGGTGGCTGGCGGCTCTGGTTTTGGGCGAAAATTTGATGAGATCCGTATGTTGACTTTCTGTATGTATGTCCTCCTTGTTTCTTCAAATTGCCACGCTGGATGCTTATGCAGCGGTTTTTGTTTCGCGTTTGTCCAACGTGATTGTGTGTGCATATGAGGAGAGATGTCCCCAAGGTGAAGAGAATGCAATATGTGTAGTTTTACCCGAAATTTAAAGTTTACATGTAAGGCTCTGCGTGTTGTAGCGTGTGTGCAGTGCTTTGTAATGTGCTGATATTATGCGCGTAAATCTTGCCGTTATCCCCCTCGAGTTTGTGCAGAAAAGTATGAGGGGGTTCGGGACTTAGCTACCCACTGCACGTGCGTTATGCACCAGCACTAATTCATGAGGGGCCCATACATTATTCCATCATATGGTCTAATCTTGATGGTGGAACGGCCAGTGAAATTAGAGCGGTGGTGCATTTAGGCGCAGCCTGTGCATTTTACCGCTCATAAATATTGCTTTTGAAGCTTTCGAACCTTGCACACACACACACACATACACACACACACACGCACACACACACACACACACACACACACAGAAACTGTACTCTTTCTGATAATTCCCTGAGACTCCGCACATGGCAACGTCGTAAACTAGTTAGCGTAGTTATGTACGCATGTATGTGTGTATATGTGTGTGTGTGTGTGTGAGTGAGTGAGTGTATGTACGTGGGTGGAACGAATTGTGAGAGCTAGTGCATATGTGCTGAGTTTTGAAGCGAGGCGGAAACGCTAATGCTTCGGATCCTGCCACATACCGCAAGAGTGCATGCATGAATTCTTACTTAAATCATGCACACAGGATCGTCTTTAGAATCGGGAGAGTCCCCACCCATCCTTTGGGAGCTACCCTATCGCATGTGTGTGTGTGTGTGTGTGTGTGTGTTTCTCTCTGACGGTGGATGTGTCTCAGTGTTTGTTTGTAGATATCGGCCCTTCCCCCACTGCCTCTCGCCCCACCAGTCAGTCGGTCTCCATAATATATGAACTGCAATGAGTGCTACGCCCAGTATGTATACTGCTGAAGGAGCACATGGTTCCCGAGGGTTGTATAACGGAGCTCCCCTTTGTTTGCGTATACATTTTCCTAAGTGTATTTAGTAACCAAATAGTACGCAATGAGAAGGTCTATGCACTGAGTGGTAATAAGTAGGAATTTAATGTGGAGATCGGAGTCGTCGGCAGTTCCCTTTAATAATGGAACGAGACGGATGTACGAGACGTTGTTGTTCTTGTAATGGGAAGTTGTAGTCATGGGACTCGCGGCGGCAGAGAGCAGGAGGGTAGGGTGAAGGAAGGAAATGTGTAATTATATTGTTATTCCACACATACGAGACGAACAGATCCCTCGTTTGACTTGAACAGTTTCTTCACCCCACCCCTGAACCGTCGCCACTACACACAGGACAAGCCAATAGGAGCGGGAAAGATAGTGAGAGTGGAGGCTTAAGTCTTGGTTTGTTATTTGATTTTTCCATCGTTTGTTTTCTCTCCGCCTATATAATATCATCAAAGGATCCTCTGCTTATGTTGCCGCGTGTGCGGAAGTGCATGTGTGCATTTGTGTATGTGCTGGAAGCCACATGGACGCGGGGAAACACTAGATTTTTCTAATGCCCAAGTATAATTTCATTTCCTCGTATAAATTTACTTCCGCTACACACATTCAAATCCAGCCTAAGTGCTGAGCCTCCGCCTTCCACCGCACGCGTGCGAAATTCCCAAAGCTTCACTGTGGAAAAAAAGTATATGGAAATTTTTTAGGCGGAGAGGAGATGGATGTTCCCGTTGTTCCTCCTATCCTTGGCCACGAGGATTGTGCGGCCGCTACTCCCGCGTTTCTGAGAGTTGAAAGCTTGTTCCAGTACGCAGCACATAGTATTCTTTCCGCTATTAGACTCCATCCCTGCTCCATGTTTGGGGTGCTTGCATATGCGTTGGAAATTGTGCAAGGATTCTTTTTTTGTCCTCCTCTTGAATCCACAAGTATTTGCTATGAATTGAGGAGTGGAGGATACAAAGTCGTTTTCAAGCAAAGGAATAATGCGGGTTGTGTCCGCTACTTTGTTTTTCTCCATCCCCATTCTATTATTAAGACGCGCACATTACATGGTCTTTGATGAAATTATTTTGTCTTCACAAAGTATGCATACGTGCAGTACATGGCATACTACAAAACATGGCAAACTCACAGTTTTTTAAACCATGCCACGGCTTCTCCGAGCAGCATGCCATTATGTGTATGCCTTGGGATGTTGGGAAGTCCTGCGAACGCTCATGTGTTTCCGTACTTCCATGGCGCTAAGAGTAGCGTCACTCTCCCGACCCGCTGGGGTATTGGAGAACTTCCAGCCCCATGGCCAGGTCATGTACATGTTCCACTAGTGGCAATTTCCATGTTAGAAACGCATAGTTCATGGTCGTGTGGTCATATTGAGTAGGTAATGCGGATTTTGGATGCTACCAGAGTAAACCGCCGCCGACCGTGTCTTACTGTTTCCGATGTGCAGTGTATGGAATTTCTGTGGGTAAGGACGTGGTTTTGAGATGGGCTTTGAGGCCCGAGGAAGAATGATTACATCCTGAGAAGGATGAGGAGGTGGAGATGAGCATGATGAGAAGATGGGGCGGGTTGGAGAAATTACCAAGGTTTTCATTTTTAATCAAGAAACCACCGAAAGGATGATGACGGCTCCACCTTCCCCGTCGTCATCGCCCTTCCTACTCAAAAGTACATTAGCATGGACGTCCCCAGGCCTTTCCTAAGAGCCCTTATCCCATCTTCTTGGAGGGATGAATGAAAAAGGTCGACTTCCGCCTTTCCCATTCCGCTCCTCCACTCTCTCTCTCTCTCTGTTCGGTTTTTTGTCATCTCACATTCCAGGGCTGCCGAGACAGCTCCTCCTGATTTGTGAGGCTCCTTTACTTTTGAATTTTCCCACCAGTCAGTCAATGTCTTCAGGAGTAAGTGACAGGGTTGGAGATAAGGTCTGTGTGAGCCTGTAACTCTGGAATTTTTTCATTCAGTTTTCAACTTGGATCTGGCCCTTGGCTATGAATATGTTTGATAGTGTTTTTTTTCTTGTTCTTTTGCAAAATGGGCATTGTGTCTGTACAAGGATGGTGAAAGTGTACA
The DNA here is from genome assembly GCA_009870155.1 of Pseudobourletiella spinata. Lineage (NCBI taxonomy): Eukaryota > Metazoa > Arthropoda > Collembola > Symphypleona > Bourletiellidae > Pseudobourletiella > Pseudobourletiella spinata. The sequence continues at coordinate 22,446 of WJFA01000514.1, forward strand.
AGGAGTCGAAAGAGCTTGTTGGTCTGGTGGTTCAAATAATGATGATGGAAATAACATTGAATTTTTCCCTTCTTTTCACCCATTTAAAATGTTGTGAACCGTGGAGAGCTCGTGTCAGTATGCTTTCTCCCCTTGACTGCAAGATAAATGAGGTTGAGATACAAGGGTAGTGTTAGGGAGTTTATGATGGAGATGCGTCTGTGTGTAGGAATAAGTGTGTGTGTGTGTGTGTTTGTGTGGTATGGATTCTGCATGCGTATGCACCTGTATGCGTGCCTGGCTGTGGAAGCAACCATATGTGTTTAGTAAATCCTACGTGGCTCCATTGTGTACGACGACCTACAGTGAATGTGTGGAGGAGACTGAAGGGGGGAATGACTCGGAGGGTTTAAAATGTTGTGGAAAGTTAAGTGAACTGGTAGTTTTTCACGAGGTGACTTACTACCGCCAGCATAATATATGCTACCCATTCCGTTCTAAAGTGTGTGTGGGTGTGTCTATGCATTCACGTGCGTGTATCCATATATCTCTGTATGTGTTCCTGTAAGTTGTTGTTGTTGTTGTTGAGAGGGGAAAGTGTCCGTCGGCAGCGCTCCTTGTTCCTGAATTATGTGGGCGTCTGCATGGGTTGTTGCATGAAAAATATATTAAAAACGAAGGTAGATTGGTTTGAGGGCGCGGGGCTCGCCTCTCCGCGAAGGCGGAGTAGTGAGGGTATAGAATGTGTTGGCGGGAGGGAAAGTGAGTGAAAAAAGGGAAAGCGGAAGACAGACGTTGTTGCTCCTGAAGAGACTGCCAACTGCCTAAAAAAGCCTTTCTGGTACTCTCTCTCTCTCTCTCTATCTCTCTCTCTCTCTCCTTGTCGCATCCCACGGAAGGAACGAGTGGGAAAATTGGTAAGGGTGAAGAGTGAGAAAAAAAGATGAGTTAGATCCCAGCTTGTTCCTTACAAATGGGGAAAAGACGAAAATGTGGAATGTCATTTCTCTCCGTACAAATTGGTTCGGTGTGTGGAAGGACGGTGATGCTGGCTGCGGCGGTGGTGGATCAAGGATTTCCCCTCTAAAAATTGCTCAAGTTTATTTTCATATGCGGTGCATACACGAGCGGGAGTGTGCGGATGTAATAGTGGGGACGTGGGATCAGTCTCTGTACATGTCCTCATCCTCCTCTTCCAATGATGATATGTTATGTGACTACTGTTTAGCCAATGACGAGAGCTCAGTCCCCTGTATACTTTCACGGGATGAGGAAGGGGGAAGAAAATAAAAAGAGAAAGGGAAGGAATTTCCTAGGTCGAACCACTTGAAGTTTTCCTCAATGTCTTCACATGTGTCTCTCTGTATACGTGCGCACGACGACCACGTAGCCGGGACTTGGTCATACCACAGAGTACTACGGACTGCATATTCATATGACTGGACTCACTTCCTCCGTCTCGTCCTCCCCATCATCTTACTCCGCGGGAGTATGTGTGCGTTTGTGAGGGTAGTTGTGACCGTGTGTGCTGGAGGATATGATGGAACGTGCCGTCTATATACTGTGATGGAATGAGTACGGTGCTCAGGCCAGGACGACATAGAATGTTGGCGGTGCCGTTGGATATAAGGTGTGATTTGCCAGTGTGTTGGACTACTGTGGAGAAAAATGAGGGTTTGAGCCTCAGCTCCGTATATTATGTTCCTCCGATATGTTTACAATATAGAGACAGACGTGTATGTATGCATATGATATGCGCATATGGGCAAGGTGGGGATTGTATGGGCCAATTGGATGCTCGTGCATGATGCCTCCACGCGTACAATGTGTATGTGGTGCCTCTGAACGGAGAAGCTAGTGCGGAAGGAGGAGGGGGAGCCGGCGGATCGCATATTTTATTGCACTCCTCTATTTCCATTTCCCACCATTGACGATAAATGAACCAGAAACGGTTAAGGAAGGATAGGGAAGGAGAGGAGGAGAAGGATAGGAAGGGGAAATCTAATACATAATAATAATATCAGTGTAAAAAGGGGGAGGAGGCGTGAAAAAATAGCGAGTTTTTTTCCCTCTACATCCCGTCACTCCTCCCTCATGGTCCATGCTTCTGCCGTTGCCAATATCGGAAAATCTATGAGTCCTTTACCTCTCACCTTCGTTTTCGTCTTACCCATACACTTCTCTCTTCTGAACCGGATCTTGAGCCCTTTCCATTTTCTCCATCGTCATCATCACCGCCATCATGATCATCCTCTTCCACCTTCACGGCAACCTCCCGCCTGGGGTTATCCCATGCCTTTTTATGTATTCATGCATGGGAGCGGCAGTGAAGCTTGTCGGAACAATGTGTGTGAGGGAAGTTCGGGGTCATGATCATCATTGTCCGCGTCGTTGTGGCCCTCATGTGGGAGAAAGTCTTCTTGCGGTAAGATTATTGCAAGAATTTCCCGATCGTAAAAAACGCTGGCATTTCTACACGTAAGCATATTTTCTTCCGGACAGCCTATCGCCCTCTCCCCTTCACTATAGTATCATCATCCTTCTTGCCGACGTCTTGGTCAGGAAAATGATGATGATGATGATGATGATGCTATGGGATTTAGTGTAGGAAGTATTATGTTCGGGTGTAGCGGAGTACTCGGGGGGTGATAAAAAGGAGTGTAGTAGTAGTAGTTTGGTTGTCTACAGGAGGATCTGTAGGATCGGCCCTGCGCTCCTTAGTATGCAGCCGAGTCGACTTGGTGATCAAACATGTCATGGGATTTTCCCGTCTTGTCTCACTTGGTTTATTTGATTTGGTAATACCTCCCGACGACGACTCATCTCTCTGCCTTCGTGTCGTCTCCGCCGAGTGTGCTGTGAGACCTCTGTGGTCCTCATCATCTCCACATCCTTCCTCCTGAATGACTGATGCCGGCGTGCGATTTGATTGGATGGGTTTGAGCGGGGATTAAATGGCACTGGATTCACCGCTGGGTACTCCCCCGCCCAACAAAGTGGACGACGCCTTTGTAATATTAATCAAAGAGGGAGCGAGTAACAAGTTGGACTACATTGGAGCACTCGAGTCAAGTGTACTTTGAGTTCTTGTGTATCTGCACCATCCCGAAATTGGGTGAATCCAACTGGCTCCTTGTGTCTGATGGACTAGTTATTAGCAGGTTTGTCAACTACCGTGGAGGTCTATGAGGGGTTTCAACCCGTTAATGCACCCTTGGATGTTGGATGCCTTTTAACTGTCAAACGCTCGGGTGAGGCACGGGGCACTTTATGACCCCCTTGTTCGTCTATTATACCTATTAAAATGATGAGCCAGACGTTAGGAATACATGTGCGTGGCATATGCCGAAATAGGAGCTTGAAAGGAAGGTCAATCCTGTAAATTATTGAAATTGAGCGGAGAACGGCTTCTATGTATTTTCGCTAGCATGTGCATGTGTGTGCATGTACATGTTGTTTTGTAAGTGTCTGAACGTGTGCCTGTGTGTGTCTTTATGCACGTTTATTTGTGTGTATTTCTGAAGTGGTGGTGTGCTTTCGTATGTCTGTGTATTTCTGCATTTGCGGTGTATTTATATGTGGGTATCATAGTAGCCTTAGCATGTGTGGAGACGGATGAGATGAGACGAGTACGGCTAATTCTCGTCCTCTTCCCCCAGACCCTGTCCATAGACGGAATTGCTAAATCTCATATACATTACACTGCGGAGTGCTCCACTGCCGTGCAGCTGCGGGAACATGGATGACACAATGGAAGGGATCACTGTGGCATATCGTAATATGGCGGTTTCATGTCTGTGCGTGCGTGGCTGGGAGGGCAACGAGGCGGTTGGTCTGTCCGACTGTGCGATGGGTGAAAATGAATGGGATGTACCTGACCAAGCTCCCCCCTCCACGAGGGGACGATAAGATCGGGGCAGTCCGTTTGAAAGTTCCCACATCCTGAATGAATAGCTGAAGCATTTTATTCACGACAAGGTTGATGGTCCGGGTCCAGTGAGGAAGGGCCCTGGATTTGATGGTGGTGGTGGTATGACCATATAATACAGGGTTGTTATGAGAGGGAAGGTCCCCCATGGGGGGAACGCTCCCTTGATCGTGTCATATGCGGGTGTTGCGAAAAATTAGGGAGAGTTTGACGGGGGAATCGGAACGTGCTGGGGCGGCTGTGGCCGGTGGTGGTGAATGTGACTCAGGGGAATGGCATGTAGAGTTTTATTTTATTTCCTAATATGCTGGCCTCCCAGTAGGATGGATTGTTCGTTGGCTAGCTGGACGAGTGGAATTGAAAGACAGTGCTTGTGAGACCACTACCCATCCTTAGCCCGCCGAGGTGAGGGGAGACACGGATGAAATCAATAAAATAAACCTCTAACAGCATTTCCTTCCTGTGATGTATGAGCTGGAGCACATATATGTGTGGAGGCCCGTCTGAGCCTTTCTGTTTGTGAGGAATGTTTGTGGGCGTGGGTGTGCGGAGGCTAGCGGGAGGAATGGTGAAGTGAAAGTGTTGAGCGTAGATGTGGACGCGTCAGAGACGTGTATTTAGATAATAAAAGCGAAAAGCTCCTCGTCCATTTCATTCAATTTTACTCGGCGAATGCAGTGTTTGCATCACCCTCTGCTAACCATGTGTTTGGATGTTCTTCTAGCTGTAGGTAAATTGATTTATAGTGTGGCCCCACCTCACTTTTTCACCGCAGCATTCCGCCTGGTCGTGTCCGCGGCTGTCCGCTGGCTCTCTGGTAGATCAGTCCTACAGTACGCCTGGACCAGTGCGCCTCAAATGCTCTAATTTAATGATGGTGAAAGGGAATTGTGTGCTTGTGTGTGTGTGTGTGTGTGTGTGTGTGTCTTTGCCTGTGTGTTGTGTTGCCTATGTGGTCATGCATGTACTTCTGCGTGCCTATATGGATGGCGAAAGGCGAAACTCCCTCCAGAATCCTGGTGTCAAGTTTCTGTTTTGTCTTGACGCTCGCATCTGGCTTCACTTCCACTCTAATAATCGTCCACAGTTGGGTTTTCCCCCGTTCGAGCAGAGTGTGTGTGTGTGTGTGTCCCTGTCCTCTAATTCAAATTTTCTCTCACTGTTTTGCTCCCTCAGAGCTGGGGCAGAGTGGCCAGTGGACATGTTTATGCGTATCTCGTGTTGTATGAGCGCCAGGAAGGTTGTGGTGGGCGGACGGCGGGGGGAAGTGTCCTTCCCGCTGAGCCCGCATTATTTCCCCCATATTGGCCATCCTCCTGTCGTCCAGTATACTCCCCAAGACCTGACGCTTTGCATTCATGCGGGTAATCGGACCTCTTAAATTTGACAACTGTTGTGCTCCGCTTTTATCTAACACCCCCCCCCCCACGTCCCAAGTCTTCCCGCGCATTTTGCATGGAAATATTCATGGTGCATAACTCCATCTCTGAGCCGGTGGTCATGTCCGCGGGATGAATATGACTGGTTTGGGCAACCATGAAGTTTGCGTATATGTGTATGTATGTGCCCAAGCGTGACTGTTGAGCTGGTGGATCGGAATGCTGACGGCGTATATTTGCGCTCACGTTGGTTCATCTATAGAAGGACGTGTTTCCAAATGCATTGATATCATGCATTGCATTACATGCATGCGTGATTTGCATAAGAAGGTGTTTCCCGGAAAATTCTCTTCCTATCGCTCTTTACCTATGCAAAAGGATTGCAGTTCCATTGCGTTGGTCTTGAGGAAAATTACATGAGAGTAACGACCCTCAGGTCCCAGCATCCTCCTTCATCAACTTCCTCCGCTTGCATTACCGGTAAAAAGTTTGTTCTTGGGCTTTAAGTCACGTCCACTCCATGGTGGAACTCGTCTGCACATGGTAGAGTTGTCCAAATCCTCCCTTCCACATAATCCACCCTTGACCCTCTTCTTTTCGGGAGGGATTGTGAACTAATTTCCTCAAAGTTTCACATCCAGTTTGTCCATTCGCTGCGGAATCCATAGAGCCTTTCAAAAGTCACGAATGAACCTCGGCATCAATGCATTAGAAATTCCTCCCTCCCCTAAGAAGTTACCCCGGTTTTTGAAAGGATTTTTTCCTGAAATGATACGGGACGATTCCGTCGGATCTCCTGCCCTACTTTTCAGAGAACCTCGGAATTCCTGTGAATATTCCGGCGGGCGGGGCAGAAGCCCTTTACTAGTCCTCTTCACAGGAAGGAGCTCCGACCACGTCGTCGCTTATTATGGAGAACCGGAGTGGAAACAAATGAAATAATAAATTATGCTGGAATCCCTCGTAATTTTATGACGGGGACCCGGGAGGGTGGGCACAATTTAGGAAGGGCCGGAGGCGGGTAGCTGGGACGAGTGGGATAATAAAAAGGTATAAAAAGGGAGAATTTGGCTTCCACAATAGTCTCCCTTCACATCCTTGGACGGTGGTCGTGGGGGGGGAGCTAATGGCCGGCCCTTTGTGCCCCTTCCTCTGCCTGGCTGGTGAAGGATGGTCGGGAGTAGGGCTCGTCGGACGACCGGCATCCGGACGGTGATGACGAAACGATAGAGACTGATAGCCAGCGGAGTGCGAGGACTAAAAATAATAAAAGCCATCTAATTAAACCCCATTCATCATCCTGGCATCAAGAGCTTTTATTTCAATGGCCCAGAAGAGGGTTTCTGGCCGTCGGATTTGATTGTCTATCCCGTCCTCCTCTATGTGTTGGAAGGTGGGCTTGGGTATGGGTACATATATATATATATATATATATAGAGTGTATGTACTGCTTGCGTCTGTGTGTCCACGTGTGTAATCTCGCCTCGCATAGTAAATCGTCCCCTATCCCCTCATCCTTTTCCATTGAATTCTCTTCAACGGCTGCTCTATTGTGGGAGGAGACTATACTGCCCGTAGAAGCTTACTTCCTCTTCTCATTCATTCCCACCCAGCGTGCCGTTGTTGTTCGTGTCCTCAGAGCCCCCTCAGAGGCTCCTTTTACTCCCGTTCTCAAGTATACCGTGTAGAAATCCAGCGCGTAGGGTACAGCGGACTGGTCTTGTAGGGACACAGACGGTGGCGGTGGCTGCTTCTGCGGCAGTGATGGTGGCGGAGGACGAGGAGGAAGAGAAAATCTGGTACGGGTTGACTCGTTCGAATAACGGTCGGTTACTCGTAAATATACTGTACGCACTTGCTCCTACACAAGGTTGTTCCTCCTACTACAGTGTACACCGAGATGATGAAGACACGATTGCTCCTAAGTGGGAGCTGGATCCTCACGAGCGCACCTCCCTTCCTCATCCTCCTGGAGGACGTGCATACTTAAGGGACACGTGAGCATGAGGGATGTAGAGCGGACTTGCACACAGGAGGACGATAAAAAGAAATCAAATCATCCGACAGCTTTATTTTCCCCTCGCTGAAACGCCAAAGCAATTTTGACTCACATTTTTCAACGATAAGTAAAATGAAAGTAAGGGGGAGGAGGCGACGGCGGCTATGTAGGGGTGGACCATCATGCATAAGGGTGACGCGGATCCTGGGATGGTGGCTGGTGAAAGTTTTCCGAGGAGGAACCATCCGTTGTGTCTGATGAGCAATAAAAATCCCTTTTATAGCTCAGCCCAATTTTTCCCCTTCTTTCTCTCTCTCTCTCTCTCTCTTTCGGTCCGTCTCTATCGTACTCACTACTCACCGTCATCTCTTCCCCGTATAGGAGACCTCGCCCGCTAAAGGTACTACTGCTGGCTCCTGTAATAACTTTGTAATGAAATTAATTACTCTTTTTCGCCAATTTACGAAAAGATGGAACTGTGAGGGTGATGATTTTCCATTAAGTCTCTCAACTGACTCGGAGTTGGCCGGGTTGGTACGTAAGCATATGTGGTAGGTAAAACCTTTATATAGTGCGGAATCCGGAGAGTCAAAGGGATACGCTGTGGAAACTTTTCGTGCTCCCTTTCTCTTCTCACTGGTACTCTTGCTCTATCCCGCTCTCTCTCTCTCTCTCTCTCTCTCTCTCAATGTCCCTTTTTCAATAATGTGTTCATCTCTCTTCACCGTTATTCTCGGACTAAGTTTTTCTCCCCTCAAACCCCCTGTTCCCTATTCAAAGTTTGTAGAAGGGGGTTTGTTGGCTGGTACACTCATGCTGTAAATCCCATTAAATGGGGACGTGGGCGGGCTCGCCGTCCTCATCAACTACGAATTTGTTGAGCAGGGCTGAAAATAAGTTGGTGGGTCTGGGAGTTGAGTGCTCAGGCCGGCGGATTAACTACCTGTCAAGTTTCCGCTGTTGGGAACTGGATTGTGAGTGAAGTAGATCCGTGTGCGTGTATATATATACATATACCTAAGAGTTTAAGTTAGGCGGATAAGCGTATGGTTTACGGATGCATGTCCGTGTATTATTTACATGGTGTATACATCGTCGTGAGTGCATGCGTATATAGTACATGAATGTCCATGAGAATTCACGCACACACTACCTGTGTATTTGGTACATACTGCGTGTGTTTGTGTTCGGTGGCGGAAGCGGTAAGAGCTGTAGTACAGTGGAGATGAGAAGCCGGCGGCTGGACCGATATCGTCAGCCTTTGCTATGCTGAGTGGGGCAGGCTGAAGCGGTGCGGGCTGTGATACGAATAGATAAGAAGCAGGGAGCCAGACCAGAGCGGTATCGACGGCCTGAATGGGCATATGGTGCAATCAAATAAGCAGGTGGAAGGCAGAGCGTGTCAGGTGAACTAAATGGCAAGTTACGAGAGGAATTAAGTTTAGAGATAAAAACAAAAAATAGCACAAAGGCTAAAACACAGAGGGGTGAAGGGTAGGTGAAGAGTGTCACACCGAGAATGAGCTGAGGTTTGTATTTATAAAGAGGGGCGGACGGGAAAGCAACATGGCTCAGGTACTCTTAGGATCGCACACGAACAGAATTATACAAAATGGGCATTATAGTAAGCCTGTTATCAACAATAAGATGAGAATATTGAGTCGGACTGAAGTATGTGTGTTCGTGGATGTTTGTGGTGTATATCTATATGTATGGGTGTACTTACTTATGCTACAGACTTCATGCGTACATCGTATTTAAGGGGCTGAGAGTATATGCGTACTGGTGTGTATGTCTATGGGAATGATATGTGTATATGTGCTATATGTGTATGCCCATGGTTACGTGTTTTTTTCAGCGAATAACTAATCCAAGAAATATTTGTGTGTGTTGGTGTGTCTATTTCCGTGTGTGTAAATAATTTTACAGTGTGCAACGGTACTGTTTTTAAGACGTGTCACCATAGCCAGGTGGTTGTCATAGGAATGGATAAAAACCCAAGTGATTTCTCCCTCTGTAGCTCCTTTGAGAGTTGTGGCCATGATCAGACATTGTGGATGGGCCTACATGTCCTTGGTGTTAGTTTAAGTTCCTTAACTTTCCTCCCCTCGTTATTATTGTGTCTGAATGAGGGTTGGACGACATAATCTGTGTATGTGATGTGTGTGTGTGTGTGTAAATTCGAGCGCAATAGTAATAGAGATGCCTTTGACTTCCCCCTGGCCGCGTACTACTCAAAGCGTGTGAGCCGCTTGCTGCTTTCTCTTCACCCTTGGGATGGGATGGACCGCTGTAATACTATCGTAGGCTCGCCCTCATTCATTATCAATGGATTAGCATTATTGCCGCCCTATCCCCCTGAACACGCGTCCTGCAAAATCCCCACTCCCTTCCTTGGACTAAGCTGTGGAATGCTTGTAGTTGAAGAAGTGATTCGAGACTAACACAGTGTGGAGTAACCTCATGTTTGCCCGTCCAGCCTACATTTGTGTACCCTCATCCCAATCCTGTCCTCCCCTCATAATCTGTACGGCTTTGACTCCCTAATATGGCGTCGGACCCTATTCCTAAACTTCTCATTAGTATTAGTGTCTAACTTGGCTACAGAGTTTTAAGTTTCCTTCCTGCTCGCCCCATCGCTGCGGAGCCGGCGGCCACATAGAATAAGAGTTAACTCTTCTGACGTATTTACAGAGGAGCTGATACAGAGCTTTGTCCTGTCCTTGCACTTATACGAGACATAGAGAAAGAGGGTGGGAGCGGGGGGGGGGTCATCTGCACGGTGGGGGTATTTGTTGTAAAAGTTTCCCTTTTCCCCTCCCTTTTGATCCCTGTGGAATTTATTGTGGGAAAATCTGGGCTCCTTCCTGCGGCATTTGTGCCCGCTGCCGCCTCCCGGATGACGGAGTGCGGGGGCCGTCGAGGCATACGTGGGTACACCCATCCATACCAGAGTCAAATCTCAAAGTTTACTTGTAATGTCCCCTCCGTTTATACTACTTTGAGCAGTGCATGTAGGTAGGGAAGTCTATATAAAATCCCTTTCCTGATTCTCTCTCTGTGTCTCTCTGTTCCCTCGCCCCTCCATTATTCTCCTCCGGTTTGAGAATGTGACATTGATATTTTTATGGAGCCGGCTGGGTCGGTCTGAGAGCAATAGAGAAGGAGAACATGAGGCTGTGATAAAAAAAACTGTGGAAAGAATACTGTGTACATGAGCTAAAAAATCAAAGGAGTGAGAGACAGGTGAAGGGACGAAGAGAGGGAGAAGCGGGAACGAAGTGGTGATTTAAACTCCTACTTCTGTGCACCCTCCTCGCCAGACAAACTAGGATCCCCCAGCGAAAGGGTTGTGTCAGTGAGCGGGAACACACACGGGCTGGATACTGAAGTTGATGATGACGATGAGGAAAAAGTAAGAAGCCCCGAGGAGTTCCCTTCCTTTTATTCTATTTCTGGGAATTGATGAAGGATGACGGGGATGGATCCGTGGGCGGTGGCTGGGTGGTAGTGGTAATGACGATCATGATTGTGGTGGCAGGCAGGTTGTCCGGGCCGTGAAATATTCCCATCCGGATAAAAAACTCAGAGATGTTGATAGTGCATACCCACAGCTCAGCCCTGTACATTCTTGATAATTTAGATGGTGCGGCCGGATCGCACCAGTCTAGTTTTACACGCCATAATACACACAGCGGACAGGGCGCTCTGTACCGTAGAGGAAGGATTGCCGAGTGCATGCTGGGATCCTCCTCTCCACAACTCCTCAACTCATACTGACGGTGAGGAAAAGCGGGGGCCAGGTGGAAGGCGGAGGGGGGCGGCACTGTGTTCTGTACAGGTCCGGAGCAGCAGCGGCGTAAAACATACTACCAGTGGTCCCGGCGGAGTAGACTGGGATGGGTAGCAGCTGAAAAGCGCTTAGTAGGACCATATCAAAAAATCTCATTAAAGTGCCAATCTCGTGTCAAATTTGTGCAAATCTAGGCTTTTATCTCTCCTATCCTTCCCTGTATAATGGAAGGGGTTGGGTATACGACTTAATGCAGGGCTCATATAACCCGTTCTCTTGGATGGCTCCACCATTATGATCTTGTGTGTGTACGGGTTCTCTCTTGTTTTCCCTCCACTGTACGACATGCTTCCACAATATAGATCCCTCACGTAATTTATCCCCCTTTGGTGGTGGCCGTAGTGGTAATTTTTAAAAGCCACGATGGCTCCAACCTCCGGTATATCAAGTCATGCGTTGGTCTTATATGTAAAATACTAACATTATAAATATGCATACGAAACTAGTCGTAGTAGCTTGATTGTGAAGATGGTGATGATGATGATGATCACCGTGTGTTGTTTCTCCTTCCAGGTTCCCCCCCAAGATCCCCGATGAATGATGAAGATGAGGAGGACGTCAGTGGGAGTAGGAAGGAACGGAGGGAAGCCCTGGATGAGAATGATGAGCGGGAGATTTTTGACTCCGATACTGACGAGGGGTCTGAGGATGAAGGTATTTTTTTTACATGTGGTACATGCATACAGCATACGCATGGAGCTTGTTAGTATTTTTCATCGTCCCATTTTTAGGGAAAGTTCTATCTGGCTGGTGATTGTCATTTAATTTGGCTGAGGCTGGCGGAGCTATAAATGAATTTTTTTTGAGAAACTGATATTGATTTATGGAAGTTGTTGGCGGAAGCGCCCATTTCTTCAGTCTTCAACTGCTGCCCCTATCGATATCCCCTTCTTTCAGTCCATCATCATTTTGTTGAGCGCGTGGTCGTGATTATCCCCTCTTATAATGTGTGCCAACTCATTATCGTAGTAGTGGTAGTTTAAACAATGACAACCAGAATGGAATTTCGGATGGGCTGGGAGAATTTTTAGTTCAAGAATTCTGTTACTGATATGGTGGGACATGTGAACGGCAGGGATGGAAATATTATCGACCGAAGTAATCTTAGTACAGATTAGATTCCTGAGTTCTTTAAGCGTCTTGCAGATTACGGACGGCAGGTTACTCCGTATCAATTAAAATCATATCAGATTAACGATAAATCACAGATTATTCCAGTTTTTGATATTTCAGATGATTCAATTTTTTGACACTTGAGATAATTCGAATTTTTTCGAGGTCAAAAATTACAGATTATTACTTTTTCCAGATTACAGATTACCCCATGTTTTCCAGATTGCAGTGTATTTTAAACAGATTACTATATAGAGAATAGATTAACTCACAAGAAACTTTAGTTTAAAAATCTGCAAACACATATTTTATAAGAAATTAATTTTAAAAGTTTATCCCACAGAGTTTTTATTAATATAAAGTTGAACTGGATATTAGAATGCAGATATCATGATTCCCGCAAGCATCTCCGTAGTAAAAACACTAATTTTTATGCGTTACCCAGGATGCTGTAGGTACAAATGCGTGCAAGCTGAAAAATCCCATGTCAAATCCCATAAGGTTTTTCGAGTTTTGGATTTCGAGTGATTTTCGAAAATTCGCTCAAAAACAGCTCTACTGCTGTTGTATTTGGGTATTATCCACTTGGAGAGTTAACAAAACCAGTAGTTTTCATTTTCTGAAAATTTCACCGCCTTGAGGTAAAAAAAGTTTCGAAGTCAATTTTCGTCCCATGGCTCACCGCGTGAATTAATGGGGACTCATTCGGCAAAACTGGAAAATCCTTATGGTATTTAACATGGGATTTTTCAGTTTGCACATATCCCCCCCCTTTGTAACTATTGACCTCAAACTTTTTGTGACCCTCCAGAAGGGTCAAATCTGAGTTTCCGCACCTACCGCTTTCAGAGAGGTAATCGTTATGGGTGAGCTGCG
>WJFA01000515.1:0-35542 GCA_009870155.1 Pseudobourletiella spinata
CATTCTGGCGGGAAATACGAATTATTTTGTGGTGCTACGGCGATTCGGCTATAACTCATCAACGGGCCAACCGAATCTAGTCATTTTTGTTTGAAAAGGTAGAGAATTAAATTCTTTAGGACAGACTTTCAGGATTTTTCAAAAGTGGAATAGTTTTTCCACAATTTCAAAACGAAGTTCAAACTGAAATTCGTTTAACTTCAAACTTTTCAAAATTTGTAACTTTCTTTTTAAATTTTGAAAAATACTACGCCAGATACCTCAATCATTTCAAAGCCCGTCCTAGAGAATTTAATTCTCTATCTTTTGAAACAAAAATGACTCGAATTGGCCCACGCGTTCATGAATTATACGCGTCTCGCTGTGTAATCATAAAAGCGCTCCAGAAATGGCAATGATATGGTATGTTGGGAAAAAAATAGTGGCAGATTTTTTCAGTAGTATAAATTACAAATGCTTAACTGAATTATGAGCAATGAGTCAGAAATTTTCCAATCCACGATAGATGGAGTCAGAAATTCAGTGGATGATTATTTCCCCTCTCTCATCAACCGAGGCATATGCAAATGTCTGAGTCGTTTACGCTAGGAAAGAAATATATGCCAAATACTAACTTTCGACAGTTGTGACCTAAGTTGAAAATATTAAGCATCTTTTGTTAAAATCTCCTGGACTCTCAGAAGCAACGATGTGGCTCCATAAATGTGCACAAAATATACACGAGTTACTAAACCGAGACAGTTTAATAATTACAATTTAAGATCCAAAATTACAGAGTTGACGCGCGTGATATAATCAAGTTACATAACAAGCTGAAGCCACGGCGGGTACAACTTGATTTTGTTACAATTACTATCATTACTATTGTTATTATTATGGATACGATTGCACACAAACGTACAGTTTATAACAATGATTACTTCAAGTAACAAATCTAAATTACACATGCAGGATCATGAGAAAAATACTAGCAAGATTTCGTTATTACTTCTTTTCTTTCTCTAGGCATTCAAAACGGAAGCAGCAGAAGCATGCTGTCCTGCACACATCATTTCCCTATTTCTCCGTGCTAGGATTACACACGGCCTACCGCAAATTATCCCGTACGTACAATATTATTAGCAATTACAAGTAAAGAGTAAAAGTAATGATCATTAGAGCCATTAGTTTCCCCTCACAGTCAGAAAAAATGACAAATCCAAGACATGGAATCCCCGTTTTTAACGCACTTTCACTGCCGCCGTCAGAGCGATCTGAGCCCATCCATTCTGCTGCTGCACAACACAAACATGGAGTAGGACGCAGAGTGTGGAACCAAACAACGGCACCCTACACGCTAGATCTACAGTAAATTCAATTCAAATAAGAAATCACTTTGTGTATGAAATTCGCCGTCAGAAGATCCTACAAATAACTTACTATAATTTCCATGCTTAGTAATGCAATTACTACCCTTGATAACTTCAAATATTATTATTATTATTATTCTTATGTCTTCCACTTGATCAAAAAAAAAGCTTCCGACACTTTCGTCGCCGTAAAATTTCAAGGATGAACAGGGATTTCGTTATTGGAGTGGTCTACAAACTATTTATCATAGTATGGGGAAAAACTTTTTTGCTTCACATTCCTTAGAACCTGTGTGGATAGCATTTAACAGATACATATATACGCCAAAACTTGCTCAGTTCATTTATGGTAATTAACGCATTAGATAACACAAGTAGTAGTAGTCTTTACAATAACCGTAACTTCTAACTGCAATGTATTTATAATTATAGATATATGTAGGTACTTTCATATAAATCGAATAAATTTTAGTATCACTCTGAGTTGTTTTTTTTTCGTTCACTTAAGCGAAGCCGAAACCTTCGGAGCATTCATGAATGGCTTTTAATAGGTACGTTCGGAGTTTGTCATAGGTCTCGTACGCCGGCAGATCCAACTGATTGAAGCTAGAAACGCAAAGGTCAATTATTGATGATTACCACAACATTTTACACACGAGCTCCAGAATGTCACTGCCAGACTCACCATGTGTGTGCACTCGGAAGCCGATCGGTCGACCGATCATCGCGATGAATTTGAAACTTTTGGACACCATTCATTCCTTCAAGCGCACCAAAGCCTTGAAGAGGCACTTTGGACGTTCCCGTAACAAACTGCAAGAATTTAGCTCTATCTGCTTGGTCGAATGATCGAAGTGCCCTCCAAAACCACTGGATCTGTTCACAAGTGAAGTAAGAAAGACGTGCACCCATTTAAATATTTTTTACCTCTTACTCTCATTAGGACGACGACTAATAACTTTTTGAAAGCATCACTTATTTAGGACTTATCAAAAAATACCTGTAATGAATTAGGTTGGTATTTGTGATATTCTGTGTTAGCCTTCAGATCTTCTATGTCTATATTGGGCAATCCCGACACGAGGAGTTCCAGTTCTTGCTCATTGAATATTGAAATCAGACGTTTCGGAATAATATCGTAGAAACCTTCCAAGAAGGCATTTAACCTGAAACAGGAAAAGTTGGTTCCATCACTGCTCGGCAGAGACTGCAGACATCCTACACTAATACGTCCTCCAAAAGTTTCGTTACAATCGACACATAATATATTTCAATATATTCAACAATCATTCGGTGAAATACTGCAGGTGTGGACATACTGTTTCCGAATAGCGCCTGTCATCTTCATTTGGCACACCAGCCGGATGTATTCCATCTTATTCTCTTCGGTCACAGGGATGTTCCTTCCATTTGGAATTAAGTCTCGATCTTCAGTGACGCCGAATTCCTGCACTTCAGTGCTGAAAGTAAGATCGTAGCCAAGGTCGTTCACACTATTATCCATGAGGAATACCAGGCCCTGGTAAAAGCTGTAGTCCTCGCTCTCCATATCTGTGTACTTGACAGGCTTCCCTAAAATGTGTTTGTAGAATGAACGAGTGAAGTAGCACTCGAGGAGCTTGTTGTCATAAATTGCTTTAGCTGTAAAAATAGAGAAAAACAACCATTAAATCTCACATATTCTCTCCCCTCGGAGACCACACACTCGACTCAAGTATATCTTACCAATGACACGACCGACGAATTTGAAGTAGCACAGATGGTTCGAGTTACAGTGAGAGGATGGATTTATCATGTAAGTCACCCGATCACCCGGAGAAATAGTGAACAAGGCATACATTGGGTTGAAGATCTCTCGAGATATGATTACATACCACTCTCGTAAGAGGCCACCTGCATCCTGACCCTCCTCACCCTCAAACACTATGTAAAATCTGTTCTTCCAGTCCTCCGCACTTCTTCGCTGGAGTTGTCGGAAGGAGTCCTCAAACACGCTGGATCGTCCAACATGAACTGCCAGGTCCTCCCGCCGAACCCCCTCGTCCAAGCGCTCCAACTCTGTTCGGAAATAGCGCCTCTTCACGTCGAAGTCTAGAACACGCGTGTGGTCCACCAGGACAGAGAAAGGCCCGTCTGCCAAGTGAGTTGTGGACTGACGCAGGATTTGATTCAGTACGGTGCGATGGGTTTCTGGAACATAACATTTCTCTTTACCACATACCGCGTCACCGTTGTTCAGCCCACTTCATGATTGCTGATTCCGCTCCCCATTCTTTCGCTTACTTCCGCTATTACATTCGCTAATTGAACTCATCTCTTCTTACCGGCAAAATTTAAAAATTTTTGAGTGTCTGGGGGCAACTCGATGGCTGCTGAATGTGTCGTATCGAACTGCGAAATTTGAGAGTCCACCATCTCCGAGTCGACGTTGGCCGACCGAGTTTCGTTGGCAACTATGGGAGACACCGGTGGTAGCTCCTGCTGTAGATGAGCTAGTTGCGCTTCTCTGGACTCACGCACGTTCGTCTTCTTCTCCTCACGCTCCGTCGAGGAGGCGTGTACCAAGAAGAAGGCTTCCACGGCAGGCTACAACAACACACAACATCAGAACACATGGACAATTGCATGCACCACAGGCTCAAACCCTGTGATAATGTCACAAATTTTTTATATTATTCACATATAATGCTCCTCAATTTACCTGCAGAACGAGCACAGCATGATGATCCGGGGTATGTCCCAGTTCAAGAAGACACTTGCTCAGCGTATCCCACAACTCGCTCAGATCCAGCAGAGAGCTTAGACGCGGAAGCAAGATTGACTCATCAACTAGTTTTGAGCTTTCACCCTCGGGGTTCTGTGGATACATTTTAAAGACAAATGAAAAAATGTTAACATTGAAATTCTGGTATACTATAGCTTCCCCCCCCCCTCCTCCTCCGACGACGGCGTACCGTGACAGTGCTAGAAGCTTCCGTATTAGCCGGTCGAGCCTCGGACGTATCCATTTGTTGGTTATCCCTTCCATCCTGATCCACGTCCATCGACTCCTCTAGAGCGGGCATACTCTCGGAACTGCTCCCACTTGTGCCGCCACGCTGATAAAGTTCTTCCGACGGATTCCCACCTGTTCTTTCCGCAGCCCGAGCCGTTCCACTCGACTCTCCTGCATTCACATGAGAATCTTCATCAATTCTTTCGCTCACAGCCGTACTGGACATTCGGGGATTCCAATCAACTACATTCTGCATACCTTGCGAACAGCTCCCCGGACCTGAAACACGGAAGCCACATAACATAGAATAAAAAGCAGCATTACTATCATTGCTATTATTATTAAAAATAAATAAACTCCAAAAGTTCCAACCAACGAGAAACATTTTCAAATTCTAAAAAAAAATGCCTCACCCTTCTGATTGTGCTTTCTGATCGCCATTCGAATCGCATCTCTCAAACTAATAATGACTTTGAGAAGTCGGAGGAAAAATGCTTGACTTGAAGTTTTCGAAGTGAGCGCTGCCATGGACGGAAGCTGAAGCTCACATGTTGCTTTAGTCTGTTTCCCGGAGGTCACCACCACCGTTTCCTTGGTGAATCTGTGGGGGGAAGAGAGGTGGTTACTGTTATTCCCCCGGGCATGCATGTGCGGCAATCCCCTCCGCACATGCTATCTCTCTCTATTCTCTATTGACGTCGTCCACCATCCCATCCAACTCACCTATTTATTAAGGTTCCCTTGAAGAGCTTATCGCCGGCTTCCGGCTCGGCGGGTGAACCTTGCATTGTTTCATCCGCACTATCCTTATTCTCACTATTTAGTGACTTGTTCATAACTTTAAGTTCATTCATAAGAGCTTCTATATGACTACAAACTACCCGCCCGAGCTCCTTCACACCTTCCACTAGCAGGGATAGGATCTGTAAAAAAAAATATATATATAACATAATTATATCAACATTTTACAGAAGAATATTTCACCATAATTTCCATAAAAGCTTTAGTGTGCCACCACCACCCCCTGGCATCCCACCACCGCTCTTTAGAGACCTCGAAGTTAGTAATAATAATGATAATAATAAGAATAATGATAACACTGACTACACTTTCGCAGGGTTTTCTCATCTGCTAACCTTATCTCTCGCTGTGGGTGGGCCATAGGATAGATTAAGTAATAGGGATGTGGCCTCCTCCAGACCCTCTTCAGAGCAGCTCTTGGAAGTGATCACGTCCACAATCAGCTGCAGATGCTGTTCCGAGATTTGGGTGGAGGTGTCTTTCTGCGCATCCGTGTCCACCAGCATGATTTTCCGTCCATAGCCCGAGGTGTCCGGAATGCCCAAAGAGATCAGGGATAGCAGTCTTAACAACTTGTCCGTCAACATCGTACTCCTCCGTATAAATGGAAAGGCCAGCATGGAAATCAGCTGTCCAAACGGGGAGGCCTCAAAGGAGACGGAGGCAGGCAATTGGTCCACGTTTATATTACTACTGGAGTGGACCTTGGCTATACTTTTACACTGTAGAGAAAAAATAACACGAAAAATAGTCATGAATGGGAGAGTCAGTCAGCCAATCAGTCACCTACATCATCACAAGTCACCCGAAACAATCATCATCATCGTCAACATCAACTCTTACCTTTCTACTGCTCGAGGCGGTATCAAGTTTTAACAGAAGGTCCCAAAATTCCGCGGGGCCATCCCCGGAACTCTTCCCCCTCGAAGCGGTCCCACTCCCCCGGTTGCCCCGACTGTCGCTACTTTCCTTCTCCCCCGCGCTGCCGCCACCACCACCACCACCGGCCGCCTTCGACGCCGTGTCCATGAAAAGAGGAGCCATTTTGGCTTTCATTGGAAGGAATTGTGTGGGGAAGCTCTTGGCCAAATTACTGAGAACATCCAGGGTGTGCCTGTAGATAGATAGGAGACGAATCGTAAGGAAGCCCCATCATATATTACACGCACCATCCCGTACCAGTAGTTGTTAATTACTCCTTACCGACAAATCGGAGGGACGGCTTGACTATGGATAGCAATGTTTCTCGACTCCGACCCACCCTTCTTCCCCGACATCAGACTTTTCTGAATTTGGAACACATTCGCCCTACAGCCCAGAGCGGCGTCCAAGCTGACGTTCAGCCAGGAGGCGGGCTGCAACTGTATCTTCTTCGCTGGGACTGAATTAGACTCCGAGTGGAGGTACGGGTGATGATGATGATGCTTCTGCGGAGGAAGGCGCTCGTCGACGGACGATGTCCCTTCCTGTGCTCCAAGGAGAGGACTCACCACCGTGCATTCGTTACTCTTCTCCATCACAGATAATAGTGACTGGGCGAATAAAATAAAAGGGAGATGAAAATACACACGGTATAGTATTGCACCATTTCGCACAGACCCTTCAGATAACATTACGTCCACTGCATACTCATACATGTGTATGCATATTCATATAAATACCTTTATGACCCACTGTCTCGTGGAGGCGTGGTAGCACAGGTTCCGCAGAACACGGTGCAACCTACCCGTGTTCAGCCTCGGCTCATCCACGAATAGGAGAACTAGGAGGCAACAAAGTGTTTCATGGTCCACAAGTTGCTTTCCCTTCACTTTCCCGCTGCAATACACAAGTTTCCCCACCCGACGTTAGATGCCACAAGATCAAAAATTGATGAAGAAAACTAGTTTTTCCTTTCAGCTTTTTGTTTTCACCACCAGCCTCACCTCATCAACGTATTGTGAGCACCCACGGGAGGAGTTAATCGTGGCCAACTGGAGGCCCACTGTGCGTGAGCCCTTTGAGCCGCACTATGGAGCGCATAGCGTGGGTTCAGGCGGACGCCACTGTTTCGCAAAATTGATGACAATGTCGTGCCGGACTGATGGCTGTGCATGAAGAACGGGTGGTCCTGAAGCAATTGCCGATTCCGGGACTCCCACTCACGACGAAGATTCTGAGCTTCAGCTGCCAAATCCGGGGGTAAGACGGCTATCTGGGACTCCTCCATGTCAGCCAATATCTGGGGGAGAGGGGTGTAGGCAACACAGAAACAACAACAACGGGTAGAACCATTAGTACAATATACTTCTGCAGACCACTGCAGCAGTTATCATCTCAATCAATAGGTATAATTCCAACAGTCTTACTGCTTGACGCAGGGATGGCTGGAGATTCCTGAAAAATGCTTCCGTATCAACAGGATCATTCGGGTTCGCCGTGCTCGCCACTCGTCTCTGCTGCTCCATCCGTTGTTGAGCCAACACCTCTTCCTGGATGTTCGGAGGGAGAGCAGCCAAGAACTCTGGGCTCACATCGATAACGCTGGGTGCCGCAGCCTCAGTGACGGCAGTTGGGTTCGTATTGTTGCTAGCTTGAGCCCGCTCCGTCGTCTGGCGCAACCTGTGAGAGACACGGGAGAGTATGAGTAGGTTACATCGGGGGGTCAACAAGCGATCTTTGGAAGAACTTGGCTACCGCCGCGGCACTCACGTTCTCAGGTGCTCATTAATCACCTCCTGCCTGATTTCCTCCGGGAGGGCAGCCAAAAACGACGGGTCCACCCCTTCCGGGATGACAATGTCACCCAGGATGCTTCGAAGATCATCATTCAGTTGGATTCCAGACGGCCCTGCCACAGGTTCATTCCCAGCGACGGAAGCAGCAGCAGCAGCAGGACCAGTACCCGCCGCACCGGCAACCTCCCCTGATGCTGTGGAGGTGACGACCACAGGGGTTTCACTGGGTGCATCCGCCACGGTTTCACAGGCGGTTGCACCAGCGGACACAGGGTTACTCTCTTCAGATATCCTACTATCTTGTGCGTTTGAATCTGGAAACACACACACAAACAATTCGATTCGTTTTCCAGCTTGATTCGTATTTCGAATGGAGTCATTTAGTTATGACGGCGCTCATCACCCTCAATATGCCGACCGGACTGGCTCATTTCTTCGGACTGTGCCAGTTCTATTCCAGTGCTCTCTCCAATGGGAGCGAATACTTCGTCAATGGAATGTTGCTCCGCCCCTGGCGAGACGGCATTTCTTGTCTGAATTCAAAAAAATATTAATAAAAAAAGGATTGGATAAAAGCGATATATTCCCAGCAACGGCCGTCGTCCAAACAAGAACTTACATCCATCATTATTACTTCACCCTCTTCCGACTCTACCCTCTGATCCCCCTCCACGCTCATTCCGCCTTCATTTCCATCACTTCCATCTTCGGCCGTTGATGAGGCGCCACGAGATGGAACTACTTCCACAGGATCGCGGAGGCGTTCATTCTGGTCAGTTGTTGTGTCTATCCTCTCCGCCACATCCGTTTCCAGGGCGAGGTTCCTTTCAGTCCTACCACCGTGATCCTCCTGACCCTCAACCACTTCACTGACGGAACCTGCACAAGGAATCCGTCACATTTACTGCTACTCGTTCAGAGCTACTCAAGGGCTGAGGATTACTTGGCACACTAGAACAACATTGTCGCCATACCCAAATTCAGACGAGCGGCCTCTCCTGAGTGGCTGCCGGTGCCGCCGCCGCCGCCCACGGCGTCCACAACGGAGTCATCAGTCCTATTTAAATCCGTATCCGATGATTCCGAGTCACCTGGCTGCTGCTGAGAATTGGCCGACCGAGTTATGTCTACACAGAAAATTCCAAACGTGGGGGATCAGTCAGCAAGTGAAACTTATCATTGTCACCACATGGCCGGACTTTTCCGGCAACAGTTCAAAAACGTACTGAAAGTAGTGTTAACGTTATTGCCACCACTACTGGGCAGAGGCTCCACTTCCGTGGTCTCCTTCTGCTTCTTATCAAATCTAGCCTTGAAAACGTTATCCCGATCTTCCTCAACTGCTTGAACGATGGGTCGCTTGATTGCTACACATGGATGAAAGAGAAAGATAAATCTATAACTGCCTCATTCGTATCATATATACTTTCTAAGGACGGCCAATCGGCTCAATGCTCTCAACTCACCCACAACACAATCATGCATAGACTCTCCATCCAAAGCTTTGGCTTCCTCACACCACCAGTGCAAGGCGGTATAATTGGACAAACAGCCGCTTCCCCCGGTTCCGCTCGGGCCATTTCGGTGGGCATTCTGATCCTGATAAGTTGTAATCATCAAGAATAATTACAAACACGCATCAACGTATAAAAATTTATAAAAGAATGATTAGAAAATGTTTTATTTTTGTAAAAAAAATTAAATAAGGAATTATTTGGAACTCAGGATTACCAAATTAATTAAAGTACTCACAGAGGACGCATCCATTACAAGGAGGCGGGCATCCCGGATCCCAGCCGGGTTGAGGGCTTGCCCAGTAGTGAGTTGAATCACTTCCTGAGCTGTCGACGGACCCAGTAACCTACACCAATCCAACACCAAAGTCATAGTTGAAGTCGAGTCAGGAGAGCATCAACATAACAATGGATGTCTCAGTAGTGTCATTCAATTTAACTCGTCCGTCCGAACCTTTGCAGGATGGCCGGTGGGTGGGGGTGTCGCGGGTTGAACTGAATGTACTGGTACCGCCTCTGTCTCCCCGTCCGGTGTCCCCGCGTCGTCACACTCCCCGTCACCGGAGGGTCCGTCATGGGCGGCGTGAGCAACGGATGGTTCGAGCGCAGGCCTGAAGGAATGCAAAAAAACAAACATGTGAAGTCTCATCACTATCTTTAACAATAATAATAATAATAATAATAATAATAACAAAGTCCACGAGAACATCCCATCAAAACACTCACCACTGGGATGCTCATTCACAAGAGGGTCATCGAACAGTCCCATGTTCAAGTTGTAGCTCGTGTTGTTGGTGAAAAAGACTGGTGCGTTCTCCGGGTCTCCTCCGTACTGGACCATTAGCATGTCATCATCCCGATCCATGCCGGGGAATCGAATGAATCCCTCCTCCATGTATTCCGGATCCCGATCATCGAAATTTGAGCCACCATCCTCGTCATCCTCATCGTCTTCATCATCCTCATCTTCTTCTTCCCCTGGAAATAACATAATATGTAGTGAATGTGTGCACATCAGAACCAGTGGAACTTGTAACCACAGGAGACACTTCGAAAGTAGTTCCACTCCCTCCGTTTCACAGTTACAGTGCTGTTTTTTTTGTTATAATTCCACGTCCCTCCTTACAAAGTGTAATGGCTGAATGAAAACAGGAGTGAACACATGTGATTATTCCCACCGTGAATCCCGTAAATGTACACGGCCTCTTTTACTCCATTATTCGAAGTAGCCGAGAGATTCTTTTGACGGGTCTCGCGGTGGGTACCGAATTTACAAAATAAGCTCGTATCCATCCTTTCACATTGGACCATAGTTCAAGTTATCTCATGGGTAGAGATGCCATAACGGTCGTTGAGCTCCGAACTTAAATCGTGTTACGAGGAGGAGCATATGACCTGGTTGATTGTTTACGTTTGCATATCCTCCGAGACTTACAATTGCAAACACAAAATAAAAAAAATTACTCGGAAAATCTCGGAGTTCTCACTACCCCCACGAGACAATTACAGTAGCCAGTTCCAATTGGCATCCCTCAATTACAATCAAATTTCGTCTGCATACTCTAACCCTACGCATTAAAAGAGAATCCAGGGGTCCAAGGCTCCACAACAACTTCCTCAAAAGAATTCACATTTGTAAACAGAAAGGCTTTTTGTACCCTCCCCCACCCCCTTGTTTACAAATGGAAACAAACACATTTCCTAGGCGTCGCCTCATTCTATGTGGCGTAGGGACGAAGGAGTCAAGTTGACCATAAGACCACCGACCAACGGTTTTCCCTCACTGACCTACTAGTACTCCCGACCCCAAGAACTAGTTGTAAAACTTCCATTACCAGAATAATAATAATAATAAATTTTAATAATAGTAATTATAATAACCAAGGGAAACTAACCATCTTCACCCTCCCCGTCGTCGTCATTATCGTCGGATGGGTCCGAGTCGGAGTCACTCGTGTCATTCTGGTCGTGATCATCCTCAAATTCACGAGACTGAAAGACATGCTCCCGCTGGTTCTGGTCCTGCTCCGTGTCCATCCGGTTGCTATGAGCATCCGTTCCAGCGACACTCGACAGGGCCTCCACATTCTCCCTAATATACACACAATTCAAAATCCTCGTGAAGACTCTGGAACTGCCAAATGGTGGAGGGCCCAAGTCAACCTCCTCACGGTGAGAATCTACATTACCTGTCCAACAGCTGGTCCATAATATCCTCGAGGACATCAGGGACGTCATCACCCTCTTCGGCAGGTTCGTGCTCGTGGGTGTGGCTCTCTGAGGTGGGATCCAAACTTTCCGCCGCCCCCGAGATATCATGCTCCGTATTGTCCGCGTCCTCCGCAGTTTCCTCACCCTGTGCATGAGTCCCCTCGGAATTGCTAGTCCCACCTGAAGCGGTCAGAAGACAATTGAGCCAGATGAAAATCAGGATGTACAAAAGCACTTATACACACAAGCAAACAGTCAGACAGGTTCATCTTCCACTGTACCTGTCTGTGTATTATTCACGGAATCCGAGTGAGCCGCCGTCTCTGTCTTCTGCCTCGGGCGGACCAACTGCGGCAGGGAGGGTTGATTCACAATCCTCGACACGAGTTCCAGGGGTTTGAGGGCGGCATTCACCGTCGCTGCCATCTGGGGACTGGACAGGTCTAAATTGTGTGGAATGCGGGCGAGGTCGACCACCAAATTCTTCCGTATCAGGAGCTTCACCACTTGATTCATACTGCAAAGTGAAGAGGGATCGGGAGGCATGAATTGACTGATGCTCATTTTTGCACCGCAAACACTATGAGGCCCGCAGCATTATCATCGATCGAGAGCATCACATCAGTCGGTCATCCCCGTTCTCTGCTCTATAGACTGGGATGATGACGACGACGATGATGATGATGATGACTGTCACATACCTTAACTGGGTGGGCTTCACAGCAGATACCATATGAGTGGGCGGCATGGAGGGGCAGGACTCAATCATGGTACATATCAATCCCGCCAGCGCCTGAATCCGTGCATGCTTGTCTGCACTCTCCCTCATGGACACGGCTCGCTGAAGGGATGCTTTAACCTGTAAAGGACGCCATTACACAAGGGTTGACGCTATGAGTGAGCAAAGCCCTTCCAGCACCCGTCGTCACCGTCGACCTTCAGCAAAGAATCTTCTCATTACTTACCTCAGATACAACGATGGCTTGAGCATCCGGCAAATGATTGCATCCCGCCATCGCAGATATCAAGTCCCGCACAATGTTGGAGCAATCCTTCTCCCCCACAAACTGATTCGCCGGGAGCATCCGATCAAGTAGAAATGCCAACGCAGTGCAATCCTAGCCACATTGTCATAATCATCAACGATTATTATTATTATTATTATTGTTACTTTTAGTATTATTATGATGAAACACTTACAAACTAAATAGAGAACTAGCAACTATGCAGATTAATTCAAGCTGCTTCACAGGGGTCTTTCCAAATATTAATTAATGCTAAAACAAATGCATGCGATGATCATACCTCTGGCACATAGGGGCTTGTACCCCCTTGAAACGAGTACTCGGCAATTATCTTGCAGGAGTAGGAGTACGAGTGGACAGATTCTGCCAAGAGCTGGCAAATGGCGAATTTGGGGATGAGCAACTTCTTCTTCTGTGCCTCATTCATCTCGTTTTTGGCATCCTTGTCCTTGTTGGACTTGGTATCAGTCTCCATCGGGAAGCACTTGACATAAGGAAATTATTTCGTATTCGTGCTCTCGGAATACAACCCTAATCGTTACGTAACACTCGCAACTTACCTGTTCATCACCCTCGCCCATCCCTGAGGTTGTTTGCGTCTGTTTCATCGACGAGTCGGGCAGTGGCTCACTAGACTTTTCGTTGGTCTATTACATTATTATTATTGTTAATATTATTATTTTCATTATTAAACAGAGATACCCAAATATATTTCAGTGCCTAGAATATGTGATACATTACCACTCCCCGATTTAGATAGAACCAAACTCACCGTCTCCGCATTGCTAGGGTCTTCATCCGTGGGTTGAACTAAAGTTAGGGCAATGAGCAATTGCTGAATCACATTCCTCGCCGTCTCGCCCATGTAAGTCTTGAAATTGTCCGCTGTGCAGGCCACGGGCTTCACGATGAGCCTCATGTCATCATCAGCTGGTGAAAAAAAAACGTGTCAAATAGGGGAAAATTAGATTAAGGGGACACCAACTTTCTCACATATGCTCAGAGTGCAAGAAGTGAATCGCGGATCACACAGCTGACGCACGTCATACGACACGTCCTATAACTTATCTTGGTGGTTCAAAGTAAATTTTAATTGTTGATATAATAATAAGAACTCACCTCTTCGTGTAACGCAGTTGATATCCACACGGAGAATGTTCTTTGCCACTTCCACAAAGAGGGAGGGGGAGCGACAGGCGACCGGAGCCAGGACCCTGAGCAAGTAGTGCAACTCCTTGCAAGTAGACGCTCCGGAGGACATTGCCTTCGCTCGGATCATCTTAACCACACACACACATTAATTAACACAGAGCCGTATGAAGACACGGCTTCCATTCCTCCTCCTCCTCCTCCTCCTCCAACGACGAAGATCAAGCACTCGCAGCGGAAATATTGTAAGAATAATAATAATAATAATAATAATAATAATAATAATAAATTGACTCACCTTCTCAATTGCATATTTAAGGCACAGAGGATCCTCAATGACGTGACGAATTAGGAGGTTGGACAACGGAAGGAAGCCGGGGAATCCAGAACTCTGATTCAGTTTCAAAAGCATGTGGACGCCTCCATAGTGGGCAAATATCACAGCGACTTTATAGTCTCGGGTCAGCCGAAGGCACACTCGCATCACTGCATGAAGGGACTCAGGCTCCACCGGTACACCCATGAACGCAACGCATGATCTACAATGAGGATTACATAATAAAAAGTCAAGGTGAAACCATCAGTATCACTCGCATCATACGTAAATACTATTTCCATCCCTCCCGTCCCTCTACATCAGAACGGAAGGAGGAGTTCCACACCACCACAGCCCTGCCTCTAATTATTACCTGACCAATTCCTCGATCTGATGATTGTTTAACCCCTTCAGTGTGACCACTTTGGATGACGACGACGCCCCCTCACAGTATTTCTGCAGGCGCTCCGTCATCGCTGTAGCGGCAGCAGCAGCAGCTCCGCCGCTCTTCTCACCGACCTCGCCGCCGATCTTCCCAAAATCATTCGGATCCTCACTCTCACCCAAATGATTCACCTCCACGGAGTCCGGCTGGAACTTCCCGGATGAGGACAGGAGGCCTGACTGGTGGGGGGAGGAGGAGGAGGCGTAGCTCACCTCATCCCCATTCACCCCCTTCCCACCACTCTTGTCCCCCCCGTCCTCCTTCTTTATGTTCTTCAACCAGAGGGTGATGGGGCGGCGGTTGCTGGTTTCCTCATTCAGCTGGATCATTGCATTGAAATTTATGACGTACCTCCGTCGCCCGGCCACAATTTTCACCGAACTTTCGTTATTCCAAAATGCTTTGTCAATGGCCGAATTGTTCGCGGATGAGTAGGAGCACCAACGACCCGAGTTAATGTCGAACCACTTCCAGCAGTGATCCGTCTCCTGCAATTTACAATGCATAGGAAAATTTTCACATGGACGGATTTCAGTTCGATAGATCAAACAAAAAATTATTAGCAAAAATCCCCGCCGCCGCGTCATCGTGCCCCAACCTACCTGCGACAGCACATATCGCCGATGGGACGCCACGGCCGTTTTCTCGTACAGGTCCACCATGAGCAAGAGCGGGGCGAGCCACTTCGGCGTCCCCACCGCCGCCACTGCCTTGCTCTCCCCCCCTATAACTGACTGGAAGGCCATGAGGAGGCCGATGCAAGGGTCCAAACCCTTCCTGTCCTCCAGAATGAGGGCACACTCAGTCTTAAATTCCTGCATTATTGATTCAAACCACAAACAACTCATTAGGTCCAGTCCAGAGGAAGGGGGAATAATAGACTTCCACAACTCGGTCCCTCCACCCACCTCGAAAATCAAGCTAAACAAATGAATCCTGATAGCAGTGCGGGATGCGAGCGGGCTGTCCTTCAAATCCGCTGGAGCCGTCGACCGATCAGACTTGGCAATACCAGTAAGTTCTTCCACCCCAGATAGAATCTAGAGTGAATATGCAACGATAATAACAATGACAATTTCCATTGTGAGCTACCATAATCCGTACGCAAGTCAAACGCAATGGGGACAGGGAAGACGATGACTCACCTCAGAAACAAGAATCACGAGTGTTCTAAACATCCACGGGTGACCATTGCGATGTCCCACGGCAACGAGGAGCTCACAAACCCGGAAAACACTCTCGGGTAGCTGATCCAGCATTGGCAAGCAACGTTCCAACACTGTGGCTGTAAATTTATCCACTTCCTCCGCGTCCAGAGGATCCAACGCCTGAGAAAATGGGAAAGAGAGAAATTATGAGATCACGTCGTTGACTCATGCGGAATACATGTTGGTGGATGAGAGGACCAAACTTACAGTCACAGTCGCAGGTTCCACAGGGGGCTTCACTGCAGCCACATTGCCGATTTTGGCAGTCCCGTTTTCACCCAGTGAAATGGCAATGGCTCGCAGCATCTGCTCATCGTCATTGTCATCCCAATCCATTGCTGATGCCTGTAACAGACAAATGCATAAAATTAGTGGTTAAGTTAGATAATTAATAGTTTTATTTAGTTAAAAACTAATTTAATTTAGTTAATTAACAGTTTAATTTGTAAATAATTAGTTATTAGTTGGTTAATTAATAGGTAATGACGGTAAGTACAAATTACAACGTTTACAAAATCCCACAAGAAATTAAAACCATCCGCCCCCCCCCATACTCGTAGTGTGAGCAGTCGTAATCGTGATCTTTCCTACAAAAAAATCCGCCAAAAATATCTCACCGCAGCTCCAGTGCCGTGGGCTTCAGCCATCCGAGGCCGCTGAGGGATCCTCCGGGTTTCACCACCTCCTGATGAGCTCGGGATGGAAGGATTCAGTAGGTAGTCCGTTGCTTGGAGCAAATTATTTGTTGACATCAGAGCTTCAATGCACATGTCGAAGGGGAAGCCCATGTCGGCCAACTGTTGCAATTGGTCATAGTCCACTCCCAAGGTTTGAGCAGCCATAGCAGCATCTGCAAAGGGGGAACAACAAAACGGGGGCTCTTCAAAATATCCTTGTCACCTTCAACCTCTTCATACAAGTTTGATTATTACTCACTGGACACACTGGAGCTTGGGCCAGGGTTTGCGTCCGCAGCGACGGCGGCGGCGGCGGCGGCAGCAGCCGCTGCGATCGCCGCCGCGGTTCCAGCACCGGCAGTTCGATTATTCGCTCCGGTCCCACCAGAATCCGCGTTCTCCTCCCGCCCGCCGCCGCCACCACCACTCCCTGATTCCACTGACGGGATCCCGTTGGGTTCTTGCGGTGGAGGGGCCCCGGCGTCGGAGGACGTCGGGGGTTCCACGGCAGCGGCCACCGCGGCAGTGGCCACATTATCAGGAGGAGCATTGTCCGTGGCCGTTTCCACTTCCGCGCTACCCCCACTACTACTTTGAGCAACAACATTTGCCGAAGAGCTCCCTCCATCATTATTCACTCGCACGAACAAAGGTTCATTAGTTTCAGCCGTGGAGGCGACCAAGTAGGAGAAATTCGCATTTGACCCATTTCCGGCGGGGACACTTGACACAGCTTCTTCTGGACTCTTCGTAATAGAGGCCTGGAGGGCAGAAAGAGAAACTCACTGACTCACTGCCCGGAATTTCGGATGGATAAGTTGGGAGAGGAAGAGTTGCTTACCTGATCCTTATGACGCAGAATATGGCAGAGGATTGCCAACATGGACTCCGCCGCCCGGGTGCCGTACAACTTCATCGGCTTGCGATTCCACAGGAACATGACGGCTTCAAACGCAAGCTGAAAATTTATTTTTTAATAATTTTTAATTCCACGTTACACGCAAACACACGCACAGACTCAAATCAAGTTCATTCTCAGTGGCGGGAATCAGAGAACATTTTGCGTACCTTGTGGACGTGTGAGAGGAAAACATTGGCATCGAAGTGGATCAAAACCTTCTGATTCAGGGTTGGTTTAGTCGGAAGCATATGCGGGCTTTCCAGCACAGTCTTCGGATTCACAAACTTCTCAACCAAAATCAGCCAGGAGTCGAGGAACTCAATTTGATGGTCAGTCAGATCTGGGATGGTGTCACCACCATCGCTACTACTACCTTTCGTCTTCGAATCCACACCCATTGCCCAATAAAATATGCTACAATTTTGAATGAAAAAAACTCAAACTCAAACTCATGGAATTAACAACCGGATCAGACAGAAGTAGAAGAAAAAATAAAGTAGCGGCTTATCCACATATGTCACGTACTCAAAGAGTGCCTGAAGCCCTTCGGAATCCGTAAACTTCTTCAGCATGAGGTGGTACGGGAATTTCTTCTCATCAAACAGCAGCGGCCCCGAGAACCCCACGGCACAGATGCTAAAAGTGAGCCGAGGCACGGGGGAATTCGGCTTCGGAACCCAACACAGTCCAGATGACAGCAAGTCCGCCAACAGGGAAGCCACATCCGAGGCGCCCGGGCTCACGAAACCTGGGATAGTGGGGAGATTGTGATGGCCTCGCCGCTGTCGCAAAGGTGATCCCACACAGAGCTGCAATGCAAAGTGAATTCAAAATCCCAAAAACTCATGGTAATTGCATGGGACGGAGCTTGGAGCAGTTATACTAATAATACTAATAATAAGTTTAGAATCGTAAGAATATAAATCATCGCATTAAAATCACATACCTTGACGAGCAAACCAAATAGTTCAGCTAAGGCCCTGCCTAATCTCGAAGACGCACTTAAGACTGGCTTGATCAGTTTCGCATAGTGCTGAAGAGTGACATTCGTCGTTCGTTCTGGCTTTAGATTTGTTTGCGTTGAGGCACTCACTAACGCAACAGAATTAGTCTCATTCTCTACCGCATCCGCGTCAACCTCCATGAGGTCGTTCACATCATTACTTAACGATGGCAAAGCACTAGACTCACCATCACTTTCAATCACTTCTTGGGCTCCCTTAATGCTAACCTCCGGGTCGCTCTGCAGAGAGAATCAAATGATAATAATTTATTATTATTCACCTCCGATCCATTACCTACCCCCTCCGGTTCAGATGAGACACACCGGTCATACGCCGGAGCTCAGGACTTGTTTCTTAACGGCTTACTTTAACGTCGGGAGGAATCAAATTGTCCAGGTCGGCCCGGCCGAACTGACTGGGACCAGGCTGGAACTCCCCACTGCATAGTGCCAGCAATACAGTGCTCTCCCACACGAGATTTAAGTACAAGACGGACAGTTTCTTCAGCACACGCTGCCCCTGAACTGAGCCCCAATGGCTTATCGACATTGTTCGGATGTCGCTCTGGAAAAAAGAATTGTGCACCAAGAGACAGGGTCAGAAGCGCCTTCATTATCATCTTCATCATCATCGCGCTCAACAGATATTAATTCCCCCTCAAAATTGGTCCCGGCTGGGAATACATGTATGCGTACCTGTCCAGTGCGACACACATGGATGAACATCATCACATAGGCATGGGCCGCCGTCATGGCGTGCAATATAGGGGTATCGTACGGATTATTCACGGCCTCGGTCGGTTCAGGAGAGGATGCCAACTCCCGTAAGAGGACACTGCTTCCAGGAGCCTCCAACGGTTTATCCAGCTGATCCAAACGATTCAGAATCCCTTCCAAGTGAGTCATCCCTTCTTGCAGAACTTTCCCTTCATGTGCCAAATTCTGTGGGGTCAGGCAGAGTGAACATAAGTACATAAAATTCTTACATCTGCTCCCTTGAAACGGAACTGGCTGAAGTCTACTTGGCCAACTCAACTTACCAGGATTGATTTGCAAACTGAGGATACGGCCTGACAAGCTGGAGAATTTGGGAAATCTATCGGTAGGTTTGGTAGAGCTAGCAGCTCCATGAGTGGGGTCAGTCCGCCTTGATTGACGAATTCCCGACAATGGTCATCCGTAGCATTGTTACTAAGAATAGCGTCAACGCATTTCATCTGGAGACAAAAACAAATCATGTAATATTATTATTATTACTGTTGCTGTTGTTGTTCGTGGGGACAGGGACATCCACAGATCCAAGCATCTGGATCTCAGATCTCGTATCAGGGATTATCTCAACGACTAAATTGAAACTGTTCTGAAAGGCTTATATTAACTATATCTGAAAACTTACCACATTCAAAATATAATCTACTAGCGGCACAGGAGTTTTATCTTCACTATTCCCCATGCACGAGGAGATATATGATGGATTTGCCTGGTTCGAATCCTCCCGACTGCTCCCGCTTGCACCCTGGGTCGGCTGGGTATGAGACGCCGTGGAGGCCTCCTCCTCATCCTCCTCCTCCTCATCACTGCTCCCACCCTCGGAGGTCCCATTCCGAGGGTTCGTGCTCACGTTCGGGACAACAGCCTTGGGCTGCCCTTTCCAGCAGGAGTAACGCGAGTCTTGACCCATACTGCACAAGTCTTGGAGGAGCTGCAGGGAACAGAAATAAACATGATGATGATGATGCCGACTACCACCACGAGAGTATTTCCCGCACCATCCAGCACAACAGAACTTGACCAAGGTACATTGGTCTCCCCTCACCCATACCTTAACTATGGCTGTGGTGGCTTCAACTTTGAGACTGGGTTGATGCCGCATGAGTTCATCCATGGCATTTCCCAAATTCGACGCGGTGTCACCCATTGGCTCCGCCGTCCGGCGTCGTCTCATCGCTGGCAAGTACTCAGGGGATAAGAGAACCTTGAATAACCTCTGGAAGGGTTTACACTTGACAAACGCATTCAAACCCCGACTGTTGAGACAGAGGGCTGAGAATACGTTCGGCATCGAAGATATTACTTCTCGGGTGGCAGGGACCTACGGATCAAATAAAATCATATATACGTGAGAAAACTTCATCTTGGACGTAGATAACATTCTATTGTATGTGGAAGGAGAATAATTCTAGCCGCTCAGACGATCGTCCTACTCACTTCCTTGACAAGAAGAGCCTCTTGAACAACATCCGTCAGACCACTGTCTTGGAGAGTGGACAAGAGAGAGGGTTCTTGGAAGACATACACGGTAACTACATCGGTTGCGAGGAGAAACAGCGAAGCTCCATAGTATTCCGCATTGCTAATAATGTGTTTCAAAGAGTTGGGTAAACTGCTCTCCATGATGTGGCGGATGCTGTCGGAAAAGGCCGGGTCCTGGATCACCTTCTTGAGGAAATTCAGCATGGACTTGAGAAGAGCAGCTCTCTGGGGCAAGCAGGTGGAACCGCTAGGCACAAAGCTTGATGCACTTCCGGAACTACCGATTGAGCTAGAGGTGGACGGTGAAGGACCTACGACACTTCCCTCCTGAAGAAAAAAAAATTAATTTTATTCACATCATTTCCAGTAGTCCTCGCCCTCATATGGCACTTAGGAGGAAATAGCTCTCACAGAATGCAAGAGGCTGAGTATGTATCCCAGGAGGATTAGATTAGGATGAGATAAAAGCGCTTTACAAGTGGCACTACGTGGCATGAGACTACCTACCTGCTGCGTCCCTGAGTCCGTCTCCATGGGTATGTCAACGGCTGGTCCCACCTCGGCTGAGCTCTCTGCTCTATCGACCAGTGTTGGCTCTCCTGTCTCACCCTGAGCACAACTCGTGTTCTGCCGACTGGCACTCGAGATTTCAGGAATAATCTCAAACGGTTGCTCCTTCCGGCAAGCATTAACTTCCATCTAAAAGGAGGACGACTTTTAGTTCCCCAGTTCGTACTCCGTGAAACTTTTCAGCAAGGTCAAAATGGGGCGGTTCCTTACCTCCAAGCGGTTAATAAATGCATTCAACCCGTTGTGAGCCTGGAAAGCTTGCATGTCCATGTTGGTGATGAGATCAATAACACGAACAGCTCGTGTTACAAACTGGAAAGAACAGCAAAAAACGAAATTTAAATTTGGTCAGGCCGGTGAGGATCATTTATTAACCAATGGACATTATTATGCATGTCCATGTTGGTGATGAGATCAATAACACGAACAGCTCGTGTTACAAACTGGAAAGAACAGCAAAAAACGAAATTTAAATTTGGTCAGGCCGGTGAGGATCATTTAGTAACCAATGGACATTATTCTAATAATACTAATAATAATTATAACTGTCTTATGTACCGTAACATGCTCAACATCCGTGGTGTTCCAGTTGACAACTTTAAGAAGACTCTCCAGCATCCCGCAATTCACTAGAGCTTCTCCACCTAGCTCATAAACTGGCCAAATGATACAAAAAACTAAAGAGTGCAGTGGCTAGTGGCAAGGGATATTGGGAGACTAAGTTTCCATTGTTGGGTGAAGTCAAGGCGGAAATGCAGCTTCTCACCATCATGGGTAGGAATCCATGGTATGACCCAGCTCCCGTCACGTCTATGATGCTGCAAAAACAGATGACAAGAATGATGAGTACCACACTTTCAACTCAAGCACCCTTCAAGAGAGAAAAAGCCGTCATCTTCACTCACTTCGGGAAGTTTTGGGCTCGGTCCAGGTGAATAATGGAAGTGAGAGTTCGCAAAGCTGCAGCTTTAATATCAGTCAAATTTTGTAAATCCAGTTCGAGAATATCAACTAATTCTTCCATTAAACCGCTGTACAATAGCTGATGTATATTGTCTTGAATGGCGTTGGCGTACACGAGGACAGACAGGGCTTGTAATCTCGCTTGCACACACAACGTCCTCTCCTTCCACTTGGGAAAATTATAGGCCAGTCTTATGTGCGTGAACAGAAGCATCTACGAAATGGGTCAATAGCGGATAAGGTTGGCAAAGTAAAAGTGATTTCCACAAGTTCACTATAAAAATTCCCAACGCACCTGTTTCTCTTCCGGTATATCGTGAATTTTGCACAGCTCCTCCATGATTTCCGCCGGGCTACTCCCCAACGTTAGAATGTCATCCACATGAACGACACTAACGAAATCGCTGGACTTGGCTCCTTTTGATACTTCATTGTCTTTGCCAACCTTGACATATTCCAGATGGATGCTCGTGGCCGTTTTCGGGTATGCCTACACGTTCGAAGAAAACATTTCCCGTCAATATTCATCCACACAATATTTCAAGAAACTCCTCCAGCAGCAATAACCATGCTAACTTACAGAAATGGGTTGATTTTGACAACAAGCTGCCAGGCCAAACCCAGCTTCCTTTCCGCCCCAGCTCTGAAATGATAAACAACAGTTAGGTCATATTAGTTTCTACCCACGAAAAAAAATAAACGGAAGCAAACATGTTTAAAATGTACAACATAATACCTCAGCCAGGTAGGTTAATCGCTCAAGCAGCACTTCTCTCTTGTCCTCGGAGAGGCGAGTCAGGAAATTGCTCCGTTTGCTGAACATGTACAGAAGCTGGAGAACTTCTAATACAAGATTTAGGTCCGATGATATTAACAAAGTTGTTAAATGCTCCATGGAATTGTACAGGTGTCGTGAAAAGGAGTGCTCAATTAACAGAGTCGTGAAACTCAGTACCCGCATGAGGCATTGTTTCAGCTTGAAAGAAAAATATCACGTAATTATTTTAATATCAGCCAGCAAGTGCACCATTCGCTAAACTATGCAAAGAACTGCACCAAGTCAATTCCCCAAAACTTCCGCCGTAGTAGATCCCTTACCTCCGAATCACTGACATCACACACGAGGGTCCAATTGTTCCCTCGTCTCTCAGTTGACTTCTGAAGCACTGAATCGAAAATATCCAACACATCTATCCAGTGGTACAATTCACACTTCCCGTATGTCCAGCTATCGATCCCCTTTAGCACCTCCAAAAGTTCTGATGAGTTCCGACATGCTTTTAGTTTGTCGATCAGAATTTTACAGTCCGGAGGCTGTGAATCGAAGGGAAAAATTATGATTTTGAACTTGAAGGAAACACGAACGATATACATCCTTGGCCCTTCCTCCACAATAGAAATACTTACCACTTCCGTAGTGCTCCGTTTGATTTTACTCCTGTCTATTTTCATATTGTTCTCATTTTCAGCTTAACGGTGTAAAAACTGCCCTTAAGCAAACACTGGGTCTTTCTTCGATGAACCTTGTCCGTCCGGGAGAGAAGAAATTCTCATGCACCTAAAAATTTACAAACACAACAACTGAGTCGTCAACACTTCATACCACAACATGAACACACACACTCACACACACGGACGTAGACGCTTGTCCTAAACTCATCATACCAAGTATCACAAGGAAAAAGCCATCTCCAAAACCCCAAAATTCAACACAACTGACCCCACAACTGTACCCCCGCTTGCTCACCCTTATCAAACGATTTTTATGCCACAGAATATGCAATGTACATACCCGAATCCATGGGACACACAATTTAAACTGTACACCCCGCACAAACTTCCAAAGAAATTCTCATCAAGACGTCATCTACAATCTCTACAGAGAACACAGTTTCACTAAAAATTCACTGTCCCTCCCAACAACGTAATAGCACTTTGTCAAAAAATCCTTACAAAGCCGTCAAACATTAGACACAAACACAACTTCCTGGATCACTTCAGCTCACATCCACACGACGAGGAAGCAGCGACTGCTGATCAACTGGGCATTCCGCCTCACTCTACGGAGGTTAATCCACCAAACTTGTTTACTATAACCTACGCAATTCTGTCTACATATCACCCATTAGTAAAATTGAAATCCTCAGG
Source organism: Pseudobourletiella spinata (assembly GCA_009870155.1). Classification (NCBI taxonomy): domain Eukaryota; kingdom Metazoa; phylum Arthropoda; class Collembola; order Symphypleona; family Bourletiellidae; genus Pseudobourletiella; species Pseudobourletiella spinata. The sequence goes on from WJFA01000515.1 coordinate 24,246, forward strand.
ATGAGTTGACGGATTTGAGGAACACACACACACACACACACCATCATCATCATCATAATAATACAGCAGTAAGAGCAGCAGGCAGATCTATACGACAATGAGCGTGAGAAAATGCAATGTTGTCTCGTCCTGTCTGTCCACGCACTACATACTCACACTAAAACGTATAGGCTCGTTCCGTACAACGTATATGGCAACCCCACATGGATAGACGCCTCATTCAACCTGCATCGCCGATTTTCCAATCTCATGTATATGTTTTTCCACACAAAATGTCGACTTAACTTACTTGTGCCCACCGGGAGCACATCTGAGTTCAGAGCAAAAGCCTCACGGGATTAGATTAACTACCCAAAATACTCTTTGGTGAGCACCAATAATGCCAACAAAATCGCTTACCTTCTAAAGCAAAAATTCTTCCATTCAACCCCACGACTTGAAATATTATCTGAATCGAACTGTTCTTACTAAGCAACTGATTAGTCGTTCCACTATCCTGCGTCACGTCAGCTTCTGGACGTTTTGTACACTCACTGCTCAGGCTACTGAACTGCGAACCAGTATGAACCACGTACTTTCCTTGCCCGCTCCTGCATGGCGCCACTCGTATTTGAGATTGAGGTGAACCTTGTGTGACTTGCGACTGCGACCAGCATCTATGTATTACCTTTTCCAATTTATGAGTAGACTGTGGCCTCGGAATGTCACAGAGTTATAGTTTTTGTTAAAAATTGCCTTTTCGTATTCGTATCGGTCACATGAACTAAAAATATGCACTTGAAACTGTGGTACAGTAAAACGAACAATTACGAGTGGATGAGTACAACTCACGCTAGTTATTACATTACGGAGGAAGTCCTTGAATAATATTACAAAGCAGTTGTACCAAATTTCATGAGAGCAAGGAGAACGCTAAAATTTTGCAAAATATTGTACTTTTGATATGCAGAGGAGATTATTTAAAATAACGAAAGTCATGAAATATATCCATTTGAATGAATTATTATTTAAACGTTGATAATAATAATGGAGACTGGCAGCCTGTTTCCGCCTAAAAGTCCGCGAAAATCAATGGAGAGGGATGAAAATACAAGATGTTTGTATTGCGAGAAAATTGGCGAGATTGTGCCATGGTTTTATTAATTGTGTTTAGGCAATCGAGAGATTATGCCCAAATAATTTGATTACACTAGGTAAATGCATTATGCCGTTGATCCTTTTCCAGATTTATCCACTAGTGATTCTTCTTTTTCTAAAATGCTCACTATGTCGGCTATCTGATTAGGATTCAGCTTCACGTTTTCTCTCCCAATTAACTCAATAACCTGGAATGAAGAGGAATTGTGGGTAAGACACGGAACTGAGAATTGAGGATCTGAATGAGTTGCTCAGATCGCACAAAGAGTGAGGGAATACGTACCTTTAGAACGGCCTCGACTTTAAGTTGACCGTCCCTGTCTTCGTCTAGATTTTCAAGTACGTCAGCTATACGTTCCATTCGAGCTGGGTCGCTCACGTTTTGAATACTTTGGATTGCTTCGATTAATTCTTGTACTGCTACCAGTTTGGACCTGAACGACAGCATAAAATTAGATGAATGCACTCGTTAAGGGTAATAATATTTCAACTTACGTTTTCGACTCGGGGATGTCTCCTACAGCTTTGATCTCCGCTGGTTTAACCTCTGCCTTCAATTCCTCGCCGTCACCACCCTCTTTCTGTAGGGTATTCACAGTATCCTCGAGCTTGGAAATCATCTTGTTCACCCGCTTGAACAGACGTTTGGCTGCCTTAGATTCTGCAACCTGAAAGTGGGACGACGAAAAAAGACATTTAAAAAGTGAGGCTGGTAAGAGGCTCTCTTCTATTCCAATGTCAGAAAACAAACCTTGGTATCCTTGGTGAGCGTGTCCAAGTCTTTTACATCTTCCTGGTACTCTGCAAGTTCTTCCTTCAGATCCTGAAGTTCCTCCGTTTCAATGTAAAGCTCTCTCTTCTGGGCACCAAGAACGTCCAAAGCACTTTCGATTTTCTCCAAATCTTCTGAAGTCAATGGATCCTGCGAGAATCAAATAAACTATTAGCGTCTACTATTTCTTGACTATACGCAGTGAGGTAATATTCTACTGAGATACCTTTTGAAGATCCGCAAGGGGATGAGGTACGTGTTTGGTCAAGCGCCGTTCTATAGTCTCCTGGACAGTTTTTGCGGTGCTCTGCCTTAATATTTCAGGTCCTAACAGAGCATTTAACGTAGGAAGGAGTTCCACTTTAACTGGCTTTTCTGCCTTTTTCTCGGCAGCCTTCTGTTTCTCTATAGCTACAAAAAATTACAAAACACTAACCGAAATCCTTTATCATAACTTTAAATTGAAGTTCCTCAGGAACTAGTCATGTCTACCTTGGGTTACAGCCGGAGCGTCAATGATTTCTTCAAGAAGCTCCTCCTTCTCCAGTGCTTTCTTCTTGCTTTCCTCGTCGGCCTCGGCCAAAAGTTCTTCCTTTTCTTCTTGGATTTTCCTCTCCTCTTCTTTGATGATTTCAATTCGAGTCTTATTGTCCACCTTTCCTTCACGTTCACCAATGGCTGCTTTTGCTTGAACAGTCTATGGATTTAATTAAAACAGGAAACTGAGCACCTTCTCCGATTACAGATTGTTGAAAAATACTCCATTTGAAAGGATGTGGTAGCGTGCCACAGTTAAAAATAACTATAACTCACCGCAGCATCTGGCAAGGCTGAAATAGTGGCCTGAAGCTGTGCTGACGGAGGTAAATTTTCAGGAAGATACATAGCGCGGGACAGCAACAGCAATGATGGTGGAACTTTATGATGTAAGGATAATTCCAACCACGACTTCAACTGCCTCCGCAATCTTCCTTCGGACACGCCTAATGCCCTCATTCCTCTCGCTTTGCACGCTTGCTGAAGTTCGGACACAGATAATGCATCGACCCCCTCCCTCTCGATCACCTAATTGGTAGCAAATAAATATCCTTCAAAGCATTGGAACAATGTGAATGTTCAAACAACTGACAATCTCATTCATTAAACTACTTCTATGCAAGATAATAAGTACATGAAAATTTAAATCAAGTTATAAAATCTTTTTTCCATAATTGCATACCCGATCATCAGCTGCTAGACTACGTAACTTCATGCGTAGCTGAAATCGGAGGAGAGCAGTGGTCCCTAGAGTCGAAATTTCTAAGACTTGACATAGAGCAGTCAGTTGCGGACGACTTAAGGAGTCCAAGGTGATTTCATCCTCAAAGAGTTTGCTGTACTTCAAAATTTCTTCATTGGGTACTTCGCCTCCCGAAGTTCTTATCTGGAGAACAAAAAAATACATGATTAACTCTTATGAATATTTTCATTTGCACACTGATCTTAAAAATCACACACCTTACTGATGAATTCTGCAAATTCTTTAGCTTTCTGAGAGGAGCGGCCTTCTCCCGCGACCGCCATGTCGTCCAACGTTTGCTGAAGGAACTTAGCCATCTCCAACTTCACCTTGAGTTCGGCTTTCATTTTATTTTCCTAAAAAAGAAAATCCAGCATAGATTATCAAGCCCGAGTTCAATGTTATGAAATAAAAAATTGAAAGCATATTTACTCACTTTCTCATTTTTAGTCTGAAAGGTGGACGGCAACATCCCCGGGAAGTATTTCAAAAACACTGGAAGCAGAAACTCCATAAACGGTACAATAATAAATACTGAGAATGGAACAAGACGGAAAACATCGGAAGTCGTTCGAATGAGCTGCCGATGTTCTCTCCTACTTAGGGTTTTCCCATTAAGAATCTGGTAAACGAGACCGATCGCGATCCTGATGTCAATAAATAAGAGTCGAAATCCGTGGTAATAGTGGAGAATCTGTTCAAAAGTGACAATTAGAACGGTAAGAGCGCAGTAGTACAAGTTTCCACACTTCTGTATCCACTCCAAATCACCTCATCTTCAATTTTCTTCCACAGTGTGCGTTTTTCAGGTTTTGCCACTGTGCCCTCCTCCTTGTCTTCCTTAATAGCTATAACAGATTCTTCAACTTTTGACGACGGCTTCAATGGCTCTTTATCACCACCGACGGACTGACTTGAATGAAGGAAACGAAATTGTACAGTGGGGCTGGCACCTAGAAAACTATGACTATATAGTCCATCGAAGCCTGGCCAGCAGGGTATCAATTCCGGGCGATGTAATACACGAGGATCTTGAGGTAATCGTTCTTTCGGCAGGGACAGCAGAGAAAGAACTTCATTTCTGCCCCGCCACGTTAACTTTTGCCTGCCACCGGTACTTAGAATGTTCACATTATCACAGAATAAATTTGGTCGTCTGGAATAGACCAATTGCTTTCGGATGATGACGCTACTACTTCGAACTCTTCGTACGGCGTACATACTTCAGAAATCTAGAAAATTACAAAGAAAGTGATCTAATAAACTAATTTCTGGCCCACAATCAATGAACAACAAATTAATCAAATTTCAATTGATGAAACTCAAATCAGTAAATTTAAGAGAGAAAATCAGTTTTACCGAGTCGTAAACACAATGTATCAAAGGGATTTCGAAGGAATTCAAGAAATATCCGCAAAACTGCAATTCATAAAACACAATTATTTATACAATAACTCAATACTTCAGCGTCGACAACAACAAATACAACTATGCTTGTTAAGCACACCGACAGTTCCACCGGTCCCAGTCACACAGCACCCTTTGGTGACATGCTGTCTGCGTAGAAATAAGTTCGAAACTCAGACGGAAAAGCGCCAAAAATTTTACACACTACAAGCGGGACTCCATTTCATTTTCGACCTAAAGATACACATTATGTACGTAGTGTGATTAACCCTTTATCCACACATCAGCTGATCCACAACCCATAACCTGAGGCTAACGAAACCGCTTGAGACAACTTAACATTTGATTCATTTCCGTTACTGATTTAAGAGGACGATAGATTTAATTGATTTCACGTCACTAACCTTTCAGAGAAATACCTGTACTGGTAGAACTAGTATACAAAGGCAGTCTATAATTAACCCAATTACACTGGCTTGAATAATGCAACTACAACTACAGTCAATTTAGCCGGCTGAACACTGCTAAATCAGAATATAAAATGTCTTCGTATTAATCCTTAATATAGAAGCTGAAAAAAAGGGCTAATTAATTTATTACATATTAGCATCATATCGAAAAAATGAAATGATGCAACTAAATACTTTTTAAAGACACTATAATGTATGTCACGCCAGCACAACCCCACTGTGTTGTCCCTGCTAGTCTTTCGAACTTTTAACTCTACGTGTATGACGTAAATGTTTAAAAATATATGGTGGTCCTACATACACGCGAATCCAATCCGTACTAAAAGTCACTTATTCACGCTGAAAACTGTCTGGGTACGAAAGAGTGCGCCAGAGCTCAGGTTTTAACTGATGGTTTACGCCTCGGTATGCTGTGGCCTGTACAGCATCTCATCATCTCACGCAATAGTCGGTCATCTTCAGTACTTCCTCATTAGAATTATATAAAATACCGCATGGTCACATCCATGGCTAGCCGTATTAATATTAGCTACACGTGCTCGCACGAAAATCTATACCGTCTTCTAAAGAAATTCAAAACCACATTTAGATAATCAGTGTCAATGCGGGCATACGTAAGCTAGGTGAAGTTTGGTGGCCCCCAGCCCCCACTTCAGCGAGGTTATATATAAAGAGATCAACAATCTTTACCTTCTTCTGTCTAAAGTACGGTGACTCGGCAGTGACTAATCCATCACCACTGCGTATACGCGTAAATCAGGCCACCTCCAAATCATGCACTCACACTTCCGTTTGCTGATCAACGGCACACGTATTAACCCCACAAGGAACGTGCTTCACACTTGACACACACGTTCTCTACAGCTCTGCCAGATTCCTGTAGCTCTCTTATTAATATACAAAACACGACATTATTCATAAATCATTGCAGGACTTCCGAGCTGAATGTCCCAAAATTCTAGGGACAAGGGGGGAGGCAAAAGATGCAAAAGATCTGAAGTTCTCATAAACCGAAAAGTTTGAGCAGAGCAATAGCATAATGCAGAAATCGGTATCGTTCGGCTGATAGGGGTAGCGCAGGCATTCCATCTAGTGTGGCTCACGCTCATCGTTGGGAAGATTGAGACCATTGTTATTTGTACCATGAAAATATGGCTATTGGCGGGGCAGTAAAAGATACGAAATATTTTCTGCACTATTTCAATTAACATGACTTCACCTCACATCCGCCTTAACTCTGTAATATTTAATGTTAGGAACCGAACCTTTCTCTTCATAGTACAACAGATGATATTCTTTATGCATAATTTATTAATTTTAAATTGAATGGTTCCAATTAATTTTCTTTACTTCTAATATTAAAGTAAGAAATTTCCGAAAAACCCGATCCTTCTAATAAGCAATTGCCTACTACATGTGACTACGTAATTAATTTCAGAGTTGAATGAAATGCACTACTATGGCCATGACAAGAAGATTATTTAGTCTTCTGGATAAGGACTACGGGATGATTTATTTCTGTTTCGGTGTGTTCATTGTTCATGAACTCCAGCTCGAAGGACGGTGAGCAGATAAATAAATTAGTAGACCAGGCAATTGTCATTGGCATCCGATATAAAATAACCATATTTCAATTTCGAGCCGGTAATACACCGACTGACCTGGCTGTGGAGGACTGCAACGAGAATGTAAACTCAATGACAGATGATTTCTAAGTGGCGGCATTGGCCCGGATTCGAAGAGCGGGAAGTTACCTTAGTTAGTTCTATGACTGATACAAAAAGTACGCGGGCTACCAACTTCAACTATTCCACGTTGTGCCCATAGTATATGCAATATGCAATATGCAATGCACAAGTGCACTTTTAGCAGACCGTGGTAGTGGATGTGAAGTGGAGCTGCTGCTACTTCCTTATTATTGGTAACCGATAAAAATAAGTGAGGTATGGAACAAAGTTATAGTTTTTTTAAAAATATTGCGTTATTATATATACCGGTAGACCCACAACAATTATTATGTATTAAACTGCTACAAGTAGTTGAAAGTTTCTCGTTAACACAGGCTAAAGTGAATTTTAAAATGCAACGGGTGTGCTGTTCTGCAGATTCGGGTTTCAGAGTTTGACAGCTTCTCACTCTGCCCCTTTTCAAATTTGAAGATGAATGTTTGTGAAGCAGCACTTGACGAATTCGGCCGGAACAACGGCAGTGATCATGTTGCATACAGCCAAGTTTCGCAGAAGTGCATTTCTGGGAAATGCTATGTGGGAATCGATGAGGCAGGAAGAGGTCCCGTGCTTGGTGAGCATAAACTGATAGCGATAATTAGTCTGGTCATTGTTGCGTAAACATTTTTTACCTTTATTTTGTGTCCTAGTATTCATAGCTCAGGTTTTTTGTGAATTTTAACTTGCACGTTGGAGTCTTACCTTAATATACTATCGGGAGTCTGAAATTAATTTTATCCCCATGATCGTGTTTGTAAAAGCTATAACCGAAAGCGTCAAGAAATGGATACTGCTTGGCTTGCTAATCAGCTATTAATTTTTTTATGCACGTATAGGTCCAATGGTGTATGGAATTTTTGCGTGCCTAGTGGATGAAGAAGTTATAGCCGAAAAAACGAAACAGGGACTGTCCATGGATAAAATCGAGGACAATCCACCGATTCTTCTAAATGTTGCGAAGTTGAATGATTCCAAGCAACTCACTGATATCGTTCGGGAGGAGATCTTTCAGCAAGTAGCTGATTTGGACTATATTGCCTTCGGTTTAAAGTTCATCTCTCCGATGCAAATATCCACGAAGAGCTTTCGTAGACAAAAAGTTGGCCTCAATGAAGTCTCTCACGAAGCAGCTATTGAGCTTATTCAAGGCTTGATAGATCGCAAAGTGAACATTGCAAAAGTATACGTCGACACTGTGGGACCAAAAGATAAATACCAGGTACAACAGATATAAGTGAGGTTTAATTTAAGTGTTTGCTTCTTTAAATCGTAATGTAATGTCTGATTTGTAGAAAAAACTTGAAGCACTGTTTCCAGAGCTGAAATTTAAGGTTGACAACAAGGCTGACGCAAAGTACAAGCCTGTTAGCGCTGCCAGCGTCTTTGCAAAAGTGTGCCGAGATCGAGCTATAGCACAATGGAAATTTCATGAGGACCTTCCACCGTCTGTTGGACCCAAGGGTTGGGGCAGTGGTTACCCAGGAGGTGCTATTTATGTTATTATAGTCTCTCCTTTGCATTGCAAAGAACAAACTTATGGTCATCCGGTTTTCTTTGTTTAGATCCCGTAACAAAGCAATTTTTACGCCAAAATATCGACCCTGTATTTGGATTTCCTAACATCGTTCGTACCAGCTGGGCAACAGCCAGGGATTTGTTGACAAAATCAGCCGTAAAAGTGAAGTGGTGAGTAGAGAGAATTAATTAATTGTTGTAACTTTTCCGAAATATAACCATATTGCATTTTTAAGAGCTCACTCCAGTTTCTGTGTCTACAGTGATTCAATTTCAATATTGATTTTCAGGGAAGAAGACGAACCAACCGATATGCCAGCTCCCAAAATTACAAAGTTTTTTTCAAAGACCAGCTCCGATGCGGTTAATCCTCCTGTACTTAAGATTCAAAAATCTCAGTTCTTTTCGTTTCGCGATTTAAATTTGCTATCAGAGCTGTGAAGCAAATAGTGTTTTCTTATCCATTTTGATTCTGTGTTAATTATTAAGTGTGTACTACTGCCAAGCTATGCAGTGATATTGCAAATCTTGACGTTTTTTTTCAAGTTTCGTTAAAGCCAATTCAATGGTTTTTGTTTCTAATTGTGTGAATCTGTATCAAAAACTTCAGTTTATGTCCTTAGACGTCTTTATAAGATACATTTGAAATTGCACGACATATTTTATCGCATTAAAATAAAACAGTTGTAACGAACTGGACATCGAACATTTACATGCAAGTGTTATCACTATCGCTGACTTTCATAAGTAAGGATTTCTCAGTTTCGGATCAATTGTTGTGGCTGTTCTTGTAGGGCAATCCAATATTTTTAAATCGTTCTTCTGACGATACAAATAACTATAAGGATTCGGTTGGAGATGGCCAATGACTCCAGGTCTAATTGTTCCAGCTCCTTTAGGTACATGGGCCACGAAGTTCACGTTGGCCATTTTGATCGGCTCGCTGTGTAAGGGACCTACAAGCAAAACGCATACTGATCATTCGTATAACTAGTGAAAACGTGGTGGGAACTTACCCTCTAAGTAGTTGCTGAAGTCAAATCGGTTAAACGAGAAAGGCATTGATGCCTGTTTTTGCAATGTTATTGGCACCAGCCACTTGACTTGACAAAAGTGCTCGCCGTATCGATCCCGCAGAAAGAGTACTATCTGCGCGTAATACTTCTTATTGAAAGCCTTCTCATCCCCGTGGACATATATTATATCTCCGACTTTGAACCATAGTCCACAGGCCAGGACGCGGCTTTCGTTGATGCACTCGAATTTTGATTGCAGAATGCTCCTCTCACTTGATGAAGAGCCCTATCAAATTAAGTCAATACAATGCGTTTATCAAAGTACATGCCAATAAAGTTTCAATAGCATGATGATATGACAAAACTTACCGAGTCCTTTTTCGATAATGTTTTGTTAATTTTCTTCAGGACTTGGCTAGCGGCCCTTACAGCCATTAACTTCTCCTCGTAAGCCACAGAAGCTGCGTTCCTGGTTCTATAAAAGGTTGGTTTCGATGTTTCCTTCGCATTCTGATTTGGCGAGTTTTTCTTTGTTCTCGTGAACACTAATCTTGACACGGTTCTAGGTTCGTTCGGTGAAGTGGTTTTATTGCGCCGAGCAGAAATTTTGCGAGCTTTTGATAGACTCTTGAGGTGAGGGCTTGCTTTCTTTTTCGGAGAAGCCTTCTCTTTAGTTCCAGATAGCTTCTGTTGTGGATTCCTCATAGAACTTAAGTTAACTTTTGCCGTAGTCGTGTTCCGCTTCCGCTTCTTCACATTGTTTGCTATTTCCATTTTGATGCAGTAGTTTCTGAAATATATCGACGGCAATCAGAGTTTAGCATACGTAAACTATCTTTTGCCAACTCCTTAACTTCCTTTTTATAGACGTGGGACTAGCGGAAGTTTTTGGACATTCTCCGAAATAACTGCTACAATAAGATAAAACAGCGAAACTTCACTTGTCATACGAGACCTCCTCAAACATTACACTGAAACTGTTCACATGCGTCGAAAACATTTAAAACCTGACATGGAAAAAACTAAATTTCCGATTATATGAACCGAATTTGATTCTCTCATCCTCACGCGACCAGTCGTTTTAATTGTTACACAAAACTGTTTGTTAATTCAAAATAGTATCAGATACAATCCAACTGAAAAATAATGTAATGTCAAAATCCTTCCATCAATACAAACAAAAATATATAAAATTGTTATTGTTGAATATCGCTCACGTGAAATGTGAAAATGACCAACTATTTCGGTGAATGGAACGCAGTTTTTCAATCGTATTAAATTAAAACTAGTGAAAGCAGAAGTTAGGCTTTAATCACAAACAACGGAAGCTTTTTTCCGAATTGAAATAATAGAGGGGAACAAGAGCAATATAGTGCAAATGTCAAACCTAAGTTTCTTCCTTACCATGTATGTCATAAGCTCTATCACGAGTCACCACTTAGCCACACATCAAGGGATGGCCGTATGAACTTCACTGCCAGCACTATCTTAAATATAGTATGAATATTTCACGACTTTCTGTTGTTATGTTCGTGCGAGGTGATAAGTTAGAAGTTAGAACGGAAGAATGAGATAATGTGGACAATGCTTTTTCAAACTATTCCCGGGGAGTTGTGATGTGTTGAAATAAATAGCGGGAAATAAAAAGCCTCTCATTTTCGTTTTACCACAGTCAAACAGGGAAAACCCGTAGGCTGACGGCTGACATAGATACATACATACATTTAACAGGAGGGTCAGTCTAGTGTCCACAAAGGATCGACTCGGGATTAATAGCACCTGTGACCCTTCCCTAGCATGGGCTAACCCTAAGGCATTTTGCCCAACAAACGCCTACTTCCAAAAAAAATCAACTTTGAAATTTCACCAAAATTGATTCTGGAAAATTAATATGGGTTTTGCCAGAAGGATTTTCATCTGCCAAGGGGGGACCTTTTCTCTACGAGTACTTTCCAAATATACCAATGGTACCAG
>WJFA01000516.1:0-35458 GCA_009870155.1 Pseudobourletiella spinata
AAGGATCTCCGTATGAGCCCGTGTTCAAGAAAAAGACTTCGAAACCCGGAAGATTCTACATTGTCAACTGTGGCGAGACGAAGGCGAGTGTGAGTAGCACTGCGACGAGTAGTCTATCTAATAGTAGTTACACCAAGCCGGCGGAAGTGCCGACGACAGTAGCTCCGGGGTGCAGTTGCTGTGCCAGTGGCTGCCAGTACGGGAACCACGGGGTCATTACTGGGGAGACAAGTAAGCGCGTGAGCCGGCGTCGACCCAAGGGGCCGAAAAAGGTTCAGTTAGTCACGAAGGAGGAGCATCACAAGATTCTATCATCCTACATTGAGGACAAGAAGTACGAGCCAGGTATGGCGACAGGACGATACCCACAATCATCGTGGCCATCGTGATCATGAGCTTCCCAAACTTTTGTTGTCCTCTCAGCTTCTGTGTTTTAGTCATTCATTTGCGCCTTTCTGGATTTCCTATGTATGCACATATATGGTGATTGGTCATTGTAACTATATGAAGACGTTTGAATGTGTGAACACAGAAGGTGGTGACACGGAATGAAGGAGAGTCACGACTCAAACTTAATGTGGCTTCTAGACTTCAAGGTTGACTCACTCTTTGCCAACCAAGTGGACCCAAGCCAACAGAGTCAGGGGAATAGCTCCGGCGGGGAGTCCGGGTCCCGACGGACGCGGCTCCAGAACAGAATGGGCGGGAAGCAGGCGGGGAAGCAGCAAGTTCAGAAGCATCAGGGCCCACCGGATCAGCCCATGGGGGAAGAGGACGATCAGGTCGTGAGTTTCACTGTGAGGGGGAATCCTGAGGTGGTGGATGACGTCGCGGGGTATGAGATGGTGGATTCCAACGCATTGCTCCAGAAGAATGGAGAGCAGAATCCGGAGTTTGGGATTCAGATCGGCCAGGATGAGTACATGGGAATGGACCAGAGGCAGAAGAGACCCTATCGGATGCGGAAGGTGCCGAATAAGGAAAGTCAGGGTGAGATTACTTGTGACCCCTCGGGAAAGCCGCGGTGCACCTACACGGACCTCATTGAGAAGGCCTTACAACAGAGCAGTGGAGGCCTCACTGTGTCGGAGATTTACACGTGGATTTCGTAAGGAGAATTTTAAAGATTTAATTCAGATTTTCATATTTTAAGGAATTAAGCGGGGTTTTTAAATTTACTAATTTCCAATTTTATCGAATGGGTTTTTCTAGAACAAATTACCCCTACTTTCAAGCCAATGACGACCGCTGGAAGAACTCGGTGCGGCACAACCTGAGCATTAATCCTTATTTTAAGAAAGGGGATAAAGCCCGGAATGGTGCGGGGCATTTGTGGGTTATATCTGAAGACGGTAAAGGGATTCGTCCGCCCATTGTAAGTTTGTATAGGAATATTGCAAGTTGCTTCAGTAGGGCTCATTTGCTACAACTGTCTACTATGATTGACTTTCGGCAGAGACGAAAGAGCGGCTCGGATAGCATTCTAGATGCCATTTGCATTGAAAATGGGGAGATTATACCGATCCGTAACGAGACAGATCGAGCTATTTCGGTCATCCTGAGCGAGTATGCCATGGCTAGTATGCAGCACCAGAACAGCAATCATCAGGAAGAGGAGAGTCCTGTGACGTACATCCAGATCCCCAACGACATTGCTATTGGAACAGGCGAGGAGAGTTCGGGGCAAGGTATATGTTGTCTTTACTGACAAATGCATTGTTCAGTTTTAATAACTGCCTACACAAGCTAATGGTATGGCTGTGGAATTCCAGTAATTTGTTACGAGGACCTTCCGGATGGGTCGTACACGATGGTGGATGTCCAAGAGCCGCATGGGCAGGAAAATCAAATGTATGCCCTGTCAGACTTTTCGGATGGAAACGTGATCATTGTCAACCCGGATGAGTCGAACAAGGAGAATATGAATGGACAAATGATGGTATGGTGTTTTGGAGGCCGTTGTGAATGTGGGTTGAAATCAATTGGAATTAATGTACTCTTCGCGTTTCCATACAGGAGGACATGGTCATATCGGACTTTAGCGTACTGAGCCATGAAGGTGGAATGATTACGAGTGGCCGACTGTCCGCACCACCGACGGATAATTCCGGCATTTTCGCAACCAACTATGCGAAGCGAGAGCGGGCTCTCAGCAGGAGCTCCTCGCTGCCCATAGAAAGTAGGTAGTCTATCCTTTGTAGCCCCTGGTATTATGAGTGCCTGTGGGAACAATTTTTATAAATCTTCCGATTGTGTAACAGGTGCTGTGGAGCCCCAAGAAGTCTTATTGGACAGCTCAGCGAGTGGAATGAATGAGAGTGAAACCTCCCGCCCTGAGCTGACCATGCTGAGCACAGTGAGTACGGTGGGTGGTGCGGATGCGATGGATGCCATTGGGATAGTGACTGGATCCCAAGATCCAACACAAGTTATCGAGATCATGGGTGACCATTTGTTTGATGCCAAAGAACTCGGGATGGTATACGAGTATGACAACCAGGGAGATCCCCTGTTTTTGTGACAACAGTGGAATTCACTTGAGAACCCTGAGCTGAGCTAATGAGCTTCAAGGGTAGTCTATTATTCCAGTGTCTCACACAGAAGATTGTCTGCATGTGTATTTTCAGCTTCTTTATATATTTTTATCTGTAGTTCCTAGTTATTATGGTTAATAAGTTAATGTGGCTACGTTTGTACTATTTTATATCCCCTTCACGTAGAAATAGTGTAGGTATGCGTGTGTTTGTGTATTCGTTCAACCGTTTCCGATTAAGTATTGCCCTGCAAATGTCTGCCATATGAGCTTATTGGATATGCAGTTAGTTTACAAGTAGTTGCTGTAGGTAAGCAAAGTATTCCCGTAGTATGTCAGTTACTTCCTATATTGGCTCAGCCTCTTACTTGGAATGTTTGTTATTCTCACCTGTGTTGTGCAAAACAGTATATAGTAGAAACAAGTATAGATTAACATGGCTGAATACTCTTGTTGCCTTTGCTACGAAAATCTATCGTGTCACCCCCCAAATTTCCAGTTATAGAGGTGAATTGAATTGAATTGAAGAGGTGACGTCGTACAGCTCTATTTTTACCAGGTATACTAATTATAATACCAATAGCCGGTCGTCATGTTACCTTAGCAATAATCGTTCCAATTTATACGTCGACCCTTGTAACATTCTAAGAAGTTAGAGTACTATTCCGTGTAGCGCAGTGGAGTTGACACAGCTTGCTCCGTCACTTCCGCTTCTATAATATAGTAAGGAATTCGTATTTTCGTAGGGATGTTCAATAAAAATTCATGTCGTCCACGCTGTATATTAATCGATCATTTCAGGAGGCTTGAGAAATAAGCTTTCCTCAGACCAGAAACTTTTGACAAGGCAATAAAGTAATCCAGATTTTCCCCCATGTGGAATGCATAAATTTTTAAAAAAAGTAGTCATACATATGCACTGCATTTACTCGTAGGGAGAGACAACTACTGAACGAAAAGTCGCTCGAGTACAGTTCTACAAAAAATCTTTAACAAAACTTTGATAGTTTATTTTCTTAGTCAACATTCCTATTTAAGTAGGCTCAATAGATAACTAACAGCAAAACCGCAAAAATTCCCTGACGTAAACACTGAGTCTTTAACTTCTGCACCCTCTTCGAGCTAACTTTACCATTCACACAGACGAAATTCAGATGCCAGATTTCAGTTGTCCCCCGAGGGTGGTGCGGAACCCTCAAAAAAACCGGTGCCTACGAAATTCCAGAGGGGACCGGATTTACCATGGCGAATGTCTCGAAGTGACCGGTCATCTTCCTGCGCTTCAGCCTCATTTAGAATTTTTCTGCCAAAGATACCTCCCTCTTCCATATAAGCCTTGGAGTTTCGTGACTTCGGTGGAGGGTTACTTCCGCTTGAGCTCTGCCGCCCCATTAAACGCTGTGAAAATAAATTAAGATTGTTAGCACGTAAATGCATTGCATACTAAAGCGAATCTGTTTAGCAGAAAAATTTGGTCATTTCACTTCTCTCCGTTTCCGTGCTTCATTCATCATAGCTCTGTCAACAATTCCATTGGCAAGTATGTTCGGGATGGAAAACGATGGCACATCGCGGATAGCTGAGTATGAGACGACAGAATTCAAAATTCCGACATGTTTGGGATGCGACAAGTTAGAGAAGTTTAATGGATTGGATCTCAGCGTGAGACTACCGCTGGTGGTCGCAGTTCCATGACGATTATCACTGACAATTCCTGCGAGAATTTAGGTCAATTATTAACTACAGTAAATAGTACGGTACATTTTGGCAAATTACACCATGGTACCTTTAGGCAGATAGGGTACAAGTGCTAAATTGTTGCTGTGGCCATGTGAAAAAGCATGTTGGGTGTCCAATTCCGCTGTTTCATCGTTAGCCGAACCGCTCTGATCGGAAGTGTCCATTGGTTCCACCACGGTCTCCGTCACTGAAATCATAAACAGAATCAGCCTGAAAGCTGTGAGCATCCGAATCTGACAAATAATCTTATGTGAAAATTTCAGACTTTATTTGTAGCTGTTTCGATCGGAGCTAAATTTGAAAGCAAGTTGTTGGCTTATTTTGGTTCTAAATACAGTTGAATAACTTACGCAGCTGAAGCGCAAAATGACTCTTTCGAATCCGCTTTTGGATTGCAGTTACTGTCGCATTAAATGATTCAAAGAGCCGACACAACTCATCCCCCGAAGTCGAAGGAAGAGAACAGCTGGATTGGACCGCGGCGCTTTCAGCACAAATGTCCGCCAAGCCACCGTTTACGGTATTCCTGAACAGCCTGGTGGCAGGGTCGATTCCAACCTAGCATAACAGCAATCCAGTCAGCACATCCATTGGATTACCACATTATGCTTAAACAGTTAATCAGAAAAACAATGTGTAATTTCCCAAAATCTCAAAAAACGTTTGAATGCATACACCTGTCGAGACTCGATGCAAAACTCAAATGCTTCATCAAGACGGAGCATGAGCATCATGGCTCGGATTGTAGCCTTCACGAAATTTTCCAATCCGGACTCCTCAACGCACATAATAAAATAACGATGGCAGAGTAAGTCCCGTGCATCCATAAAGATTTTCGGCGGCTTCCGTCTCTTCGTTGGGCAAGTTCGAAACATGGTATAAGTCAAGTAAAATCCGGCAATCATTGTTTTCAGGCGGGCATCCGGTATCTTCTTCGAGGGTTTACAATATTCATCGTTGAAAATATTGTCAAGAACCTCCTTCATTGGATGAAGCAACCAGAAATCTTTTGCCGTTTCCATCAAAATTCTCCTCACACGCTCGAAATTGTCATCCAATTTCTTCCCTCTGCCGAGAGCGCTGTAATCAAAACAGAAACGATATGCGTACTATTCTGTGTTAGATTCCCCAAAAGCAATATTACAATCCACCTGGCAAAATATTGCCATGCTTGAATCCCCTGTGCACCAATTTCCTTCTCGAAAAAAATTCTGCAGGGACAATACATACAGCAGTACAGCCAATTTACACTATTTCTTACCACTTACCACTGGTGAAGGTACACTGTTCCATATTCCTGTACTAGTTTCTTGAAAGTCCCGTAATCCCAATATTCCGACTTGATGAATCCGTTACACACCACCTCGTAATCACTGCAAACGGCAGCGCACCATCTTTGATATGTTTTCGGGCTCTCGAACATTGTCATGGCTTCAAAATAACTCTCACTAACTTAATAAAACTAATGGACTTCATGAAAATACCTAGAATCGCTTGACGTGGCTCCTTCCTTATCGACCGCCGAGGTTGGATTTGCATAAAAGTATCAATTACACTTCTGCTGAGCGAGCGTTGATTGATGTTAATAATCAGACATGGCCCAGCCCAAATGATAACTCTTCCGAACGAACGAACGTTTGTTAATTCGAAATTCCCACAAAAAACTGTTGACTTCTTAACTTTAAATGTTTCCGCGAATGTCGTGTATTCATCTGCATCCGTACGTTACGTACAATTCACTGCAATTAAGCATGTGACAGAGGTCCTCCTAAAGCGGAAATTACGTAATAAGATTCCGATTGCTGTGCATAATACTAGTACTGCGATCGAAGATATTTCCAGTTAAGACTGTGAAATAATTCTTTTTAACTCCAATGGCTGCACGAAGCAATTCAGTGAAGGAGGTGGACATCTGCTTCGATCTGGAGGACGGAGCCCGGCAGCGTAAAAATGTCAGAGATTCTGACGAGAGTTCGGATTCAGACGAAGAGGAACGGAGTGGCGTGGAGCAGGAGTTTTCTGTCGATGCGAAAACGATGCCACTTCAGCCTGTGGTGCTTAGCGAGCTTCTTCAGCCGAATCTCCTCATCGTGAAATTGGAGGGTACAGGACGAAGCACAGTTCTGAGTGCTTCGATGCAAGTGGCTCTCGCTTCGTGTTTTCATCAAAATCGTCCGACTCAAGAGGCGCCGAAGAGAGGACACAAGTTATGGTCAAAGCATGCTGTGAGTTGAATTAACTAAAGGCATCACCGGAATAAGTATAGTTATCACCTGATAATTATATGAAATTCGTAATTTTCATATCATCAACGATTTTGAATTTTTTCCCTGTAGGCTGTTGTCGTGGATTCCATGATGGTGATAGACAGTTTTGGAAAGGAGGTCTGGGTTTCTGATTGTGAAGACAGCGACGTCGAAGATGATATTGATTCGACCCAAATATTCGTGAGAGGAACTATATTAGCCAGCTCAAGTGACTCTTGTGAAGTATTTTTGTGCGATCTAGGCCAAGTGAGGTAGGAGATGTAAAAAGTGTCATTCATTTGCTTTGTTTCAGTTTCGTGGTCTTATTATTCTTTTTGTTCTGTTTCGTAGGAAATGCTCCCCACTTGGAATATCTAGGCTAACTGATGACAAACTTCTCTCTGTGGCTCCAGCCTATGCCATGGTGACTATTCCAGGACTGGTCCCACGCAAACGCTACGACCATATTCCAGGGTTGTCTGGCATAAATTGGTAAGTAATTTTAAAATATAGAAAAGTTTTCATGTGTACTGAGGAGGCTAATTTGCGGTCATATTACTGTATTTATAGTCAGGATACTCAGTGGAGTCAAGAGGCGAGGATGAACGTGAATTATTGGCTTTCCAAATACCGTGTAATTTTGTGCCGAATACTCAAGAAAGAAACTAATGATGTTTGGTACGGAGATTTCTATGGGAGTTCATCTTCTCGTCCATGTGAGGTGCGCACGGAAACGTCTCTGTCAAGCTACTTGGTCGAACAGAAGAACGCCTTTTTCAATTACCAGCGTCTCGGGGAAATTAATAATATTTAGCTAGTGTTAATAGCCTTGGTTTGGGCCTGAGTAAATCACATTTTTCCGAAATCCAAAATGGAAATTTTCTTGCGCGAACTAACGTGCAAATTTTCTGCATCCCAGTGATCAAATACTACTATTTGACCACGTGAGTGACGGTGGTGCTTGTAATTCCGCGGAAGTCCAAGTTGACACTTAGTCCACAAAATTAGTGGGCAAACCAGCTAGCAGCCTTTAAGGCCAGCATCTGGATTTATTCAGCATAGAAAGATTTTAGTGAATTTGTCAGTCTCAAAGAGCGCGAAACTTAAAGTCGTGCAATGCGAACACTCCTGTCCAGTTTGTATAATATAAATATATATAAATAATTTGGTAGAATAAGACAGTGAAAGCTAGGTGAAAATTTAAGTCGAGTTGAAAACCTTCCGGTCGACGAGGACGTAAAGTTACATCTTCCTTATTACTATCGGCTTTACTCTGGACAAGGGAAACTGAGTGTTAATGAGTGGGAGACTTCACATGTTTAAGATTTTACGTGGACGAAGCATGCCTATGCCAAGAAACAAAGCCAAGTCTTCCCAACAGAGTGTCAGAGTTGAGGTGAGGTGGAAGGTTATGATTATTCTTGTTTGTTCACAATGAAGCCGCATATATTTTGCCTTGTAACATCCGTCACTCAGGAAGAATATATAGCATGTAGCAATAATATATGTCATTGAAGGAGTTATAGAAGTATGTACTTTTCCAGGAATCTTCACAGCATTCATCATTTTCGGTCGGCAAGGACGGAAGTCTCATGGTAGTCATTCAGGTGAAACCTGGGGCTAAAACGGATGCAATTACTCGTGAGATTTGCTTTAAGTCGCACATTAATCAAATCACAAGCATTTTAAAGCCATGAAGTTTTGTTCGTGTTGGCTATTCTAATGGTTCAGTTAGAGTGTCTTTGGACACAAATCAAATAAAAATGACGTATTAACCCGCGGGTATTAACTTTTGTGTTAGTGGAAGAAGATCGAGTAAGTGTTCAAATATCGGCTCCACCAGTCGATGGAGAAGCAAATGTTGCAATTGTGAAGTACTTCTGTGAAGTGCTTAAACTTAGGAAGTCCGATGTGGATTTGAAGGTGAGGATTCTTATTCATTTTAGCCATAGATGGTTAGACTATGCCTTTTAGAACTAACAACTGATATTTACCACTAACTCTTAAACCATGCCTGATTTTAAAACGTTCCAACGGTTACGTTTTTAGGGAGGGAAGTCAAGACAGAAGACCATAGTCATTCAACCTGGAACGATCACTCTTTCAGAATGTTTGTCAGCGTTGCAAAAAGAAAGCTCAAGACAGTAAAAGATTTGCAGTGGAATGTCACTTCCCCTGAAGTATCAGTTGAGCTTCGCGCTTTGAATAAAACCTTGGATGCTCTCCGTGGGAAAAGGAAGTTGGTCCCTGGCTTTTCAGCTGCAGATCTTCCTAAGTGAGCTGGTCCTCGATGGAAGTATTGTCAGAAATGAAGCAAAGCCACAGAATCGGTCAAGATGAAGAGCTGCACTGCACTAACTCAGTGATAAAATCTTCATTTAATTATGCATACTAGATTAAATTTCAGAACTTCGAACCTTTGAAGACAGTCGTATTTTCCAATATTTTCGTATTAAATTAAAATCTGAAAAATTAAGAGGCTGAAGAAGTTTGTCTTGGAAGGCTTTCTAGTTTTGACATGATCACACTCGCCAATTTACGAAACTCTTTCGCCTGCAAACATTATCAAAACCCCCTCAAGCTGCTGCCATCAACAAGTAGTCATGATGTGATCACTTACGTGTGCGGATTCTGGTTGGGCTAAGACAATAGGTGTTCCACTGTCTGCAGCAAGAGCTACATCGGCTTGATAAGGTAATTCAGCCAGAAGGTCGAGGTCACAAGCTTGGAGCAGAGACTGAACATTCTGGCCTAGGCTTGACTTCGTTCCGCAGGATGGGCAGACAAAGGCGCTCATGTTGAGAACACAACCTAATAATGGGACTTGGGTCTTCCTATACATCTCAGCTCCCTTAATAGCGTCTTGAACAGCAACTCTTTGTGGTGTGGTGATAATTAAAGCACCTGCAATTATCATCGGATCTATAGCGTTACCAGTGCATTCAACAAATATTATTTTCTGCTGCCATGGTTTCACGGTTTTTCATAGTACCACTTATGACAACTGACTGCGCAAAGGACAGTTGAGTATCCCCAGTTCCTGGTGGCATATCAACAACCATGACGTCGGTCGGATCCCACCGCACTCCTCGAACTAGCTTTTCTATAGCTGACATCACCATCAGACCTCTCCATATAGCAGGTGATGTATCCTTGATCAAAAATCCCATGGACATGCTGCAAGCGAAATAAATGCATTAATACAGGGACATCCTAAACAAAGTAATGGAGATAAAAGTCAATTACCATTTAATTCCATGGTTTTGAAGGGGAATCATGAGGTTTTCTGTCAGAAGTTTTAAAAGACGGTCACTCTGGAAATTATCGCCTCTGAATATTATATGCACATCATCCGAATTTGAACTAACTTACTGGCATCCAGCTCTGGCTCTTCATTTAGATTCATCATAATTGGTAAGGACGGTCCAAATACATCCGCATCAAGCAAACTGATCTCTTTGCCGGGATATTCCAGTTTAAGAGCCACTGCCAAGTTCACTACATTGATTTCGAAAAAGCAATTTTTGGTCATTTTCAGCACAGAGAAAATACAAACATGTGTTTTGAACTCATTAATGGTGGATTAACCCGCAATTGTGCTCTTCCCTACACCGCCTTTAGCTGAGGATACCAATACCACGTTTTTTACTCCATCCACTGGCTTCCTCTTCGGAAGATTTTTTGCCATAATATCCCGCCTCCTTTTCTCCAACTCTTCTGGTGACATCTTTGAAGATAATCCTTTTTGTGCAGAGGTTGTAAAACTTACAGTTTTAAATCGCAGTCTGGATGGTGAACCTTGCCGGTGCTGGCATTTATTTGCTATAATGAAGTTCGTTGTCAAGGCTTTAAAGCGAAAAACTGTACCTCTAGCAGCCATGCTGCGACTACTCTTGACAAAGGAAATGTAAACACCGGTGAATATGCCGTGCTCAAATTTAATATCGCTGAGCTAATAATATTCACGTACGACACGGTAGTAATTAGCAATCCGTGTGAGTTTTCAGTTAGTATTCACAGATCTGCAAAATACTACACTACTGGGAAATATGAATTTCGCGGGCTCTCTATGGCTTTCATGTACCATAAAGTCTTGTTTTTATAACACGTGAAAAGCAAACAGTCACATTATTCAGGATTATCAGGATTCATTTTTTTTCAGGATGGTTTACAAATGATGATATGAAGAGCCAGACTTCAAATTTTATGGGGATACTTTATTAACTTCTGTTCACACAACAGATTGTATTCACTGTGCTCTTAAGTAGTATAGCATTTACAAATACTGTCATTTTGGCACTTCGGTCCTCTGAATGGCACTCTCAACACAAATTATACAATGACGGTTTAAAATGAAAAGCGTAAAACTATGATTGCTATGGAGTACTACAGTGCATATGCTAATAAAAACCGTTAATTCTTTTAAAATACTGGCAGCTTATACTCAAGATTTCAGATGCGACTCGGACTACTGCTGCGCGAAATGACGAGATTCAAGCAGTCTTCCAGTGACGCAAGAATTGGAACTAAGATGGTACTTTCCAGGTGTTTCACTTCTCGGTCATTAATCTGTGACACATAATTCGTTCGAATTTGTTCAGTTTCAATAATAGCAAATATTTTACTAAAGAAAATATTTACATGGAAACAGTAAGCAAAATCTTACTTGCAAGAATCGATCACCGGGTCTTAGACCAGCCACAAAAGCAGGGCCACCAGGGCGGATCTGATGTACAGAAGCTCCTTTTCCCGCAACAGCCTCGTCTTCATCCCCTCCATCAATTAGACTAAATCCCCAGTCTTCATACAGTCTGTCTTTCCAAAGGCAAAGTGATAAGACACATTCGTGTTCAGCACCCTCATCATCATCTTCGTCATTTTGAACTTCAGTTTTTTTGCTAAAAATACTATAAGGCTTCCGTTCTCGACTGAGACACGTTTCTCGGAGCGTAAGCGTTGATCCAGAGTTGTCAGACGATTCAATATCATCCACCGGAACAATTGTCATAGTAACTGATGTTTTAGTCATAACAATTTTCTTAAGAATCTGCGCGATCTGATATGATGTGTAATACGGTGAACATGGTATAGTTTCATTTGAACTGATTTGGACGGACGTGAGAATATCTCCGGGTACGATGAATCCACATCTGTCAGCCAGTGAGCCGGCTTGAACAGAGGTTATTTTAACTTGTTTATCCGCAGTATCCGCAAGAGCAATTCCAAGCGACGTATTGCTCCTAAAAAATCATTCAAGAAAACACATTTAGAATTCATTTTTAGATAATAATGGAATGATCTAATAAACTCTAATAAATGAAAAAATAGCGCATTTTCTAACCTGTTTCCGATTTTGATTACGAGGGGACACGCAGGCCGGCAGTCCACGTCTAACACGCCGTAGGTCACATGGACGTTCACCAAATCATCGGTGCCGGTATCGTCATCACTGTCATTCGTGTTCGGTTGGTATATTCGCAAGTAGTCTCCCACCTGAATGACACCTGATGAATGTGCCGGTCCGCCTGGCTTCATTCGCAGAACTCGTCCGTCAAGAGCAAGGTCACATCCGACATCTTTTGGTAGAGATATGTAAAGGGATCGTCGGCCCACAGAAGTGGAACTGGTGGATGCATGAGACAAATTTGATGTGGAAAATGACCTTCTTTCCCTTCCACCAAGATCTGCATTTCCCCTGTTGTACTTATGACGCCTGTTAATGGACCCGAATTCCATGACTCACTCTCTTCCAAACTAAATCATGGCGGTAAAAAATACAGAGGATAAGTAACTGGTTCAATTTTATTAATATGAAGAATTAAATGGACCCAAAGAAATTTTGGAGCGCGCGGGCAAAAGCTCTCACTTCTACACATACGTGAGTGAAAACTGAAAACACAAGTGTGAGTGAAATGAAACTTATACTGTCTCCTTTCGGCTCATATTATTAGCAGTCTGTGGAGACTGCGAGACCTCTTACAAGTCAGTGTGTACAATCCCTGCTCTCCTGCTGTGAGCTGCAGAGGGATAAAACACGGCCACCACTTGACCGTCTGAACTGCGGCAGAAGCCTTAAAATAGACATTTTTTGCTCTCCATCCAACATCACGCAGCATAAATTAACATAACAACCAGCTACTAGAAGTGCATGTATTTCCCATACTCCCTCATGGATTTATTTTTCATTGAAATAATCTTTTCAATACAGAAATAAAGTTACAAAATAAATAATTTACAAAAACACTGTGCGTAAATATCGAGGAGACATTTCTGAGAATTATTTCTTCTTGGCTTTCAACAGCTCAATAGCTTTTTTCTTGTTGAGCCGTCGCTGAAACTCTTCCCGTGCTTTCTGAGGAATGACGTCTGGTTTTTTCGTGGGTGTTTTGATGGGGGAGTTCACAACTGGTTCAGGTGGAACAACAACACCACAAGAACTCACTGAGGCAATACTTGAACTCAGAGACCGCACAAAATTTTTTTTCGGCGATCCACCTCTTCTGCTCCCACTTGAGCTTGGAGCTCCTCTAATTTTCTTCACTCCCATCTTAACTAACAAATCATCCAATTCTTTCTCTTCGGATTCTTCTGGAATGACATTAGGCAGGGTGAGGGAAGGCGCAGAAATAGGTTCAGTATCCGAGTCCGAGTCAGAGCTTAACTTAATCTCTGCAGACGATGGTACGCGTTCTTTGAGTTTTTTCATAGCTTGTTGCAAGCGTTTACTTTTCATTTTCCGCTTTCCTCCTGTATCATCCAGCTTCTTCTCTGACTCCACTACGCGAAAAAAACTATCTATGGTGAGCTGTCGACCAGCCACATCTTCAGACTGACAACTCAAGCTTTTGATCAATGGGAGGAGTGCAGCATCAGCCTTCTGTTGGTTCCAACCAAACCTGTTCTTAGTATAGCCCCGAAGTGCTTCCAAGTCAGGAGTTCCCCACCGAAATTGCTCCAGGGACTCATCCAGGGTTGGATTCATATACGCGTCCCACACGGTTTTGTTAGGGAAGCCTATCGCGCATGAAATGAAAATTTAAACACCTTGGTTCAGTGTGGCGACAACATTTACTACATTTATGAGCAAAATATCAAAAGTTTCGAGGGTTACTGTGTATAGCAGTCGTACCTGGTCGAAGTTTAAGATTGCGGAATTTTGACCTGATCTTATTCTCCGCATCCAGTTTCTTATTGTCACGAGCCCGTTCCCACCACTCACGGAATGCAACGAGTGAGTCCAGTGCACAGAGGCTTTTGGACGGAAATTCAGAAAGAATCTCCAAAGCCCTTACCGGACCAACCCCTTCCACTCCGTCCGTATAATCACTCCCCGTGAGCATTGCGATGAGTATAAGTTTTTCTCGATCGAGATCTGGAATAAAAGAAAATATTGTACCAACATATACTCAATCCCTCCAAATTTCATAGTTAATAGTAGTCACGTTGGACCATACTTAGCTGCTGAACGATATCCGCGTACTGATACAGGCACAAAGGACGATCTCCTTGAGAGAAAAAATTCTTATACACCCGCTGGGCTCCAAATAACCACACATCGGAGTCATCCGTAATCGTTCCTTCTGTCAGGCAAGCAATATCCAAGAAGGCACACTGTGACTCTGCCTCCATGGGGCTCACGATATAAGGAACTCCGAATAAAGCCAACAACTCCTGAAAATTAAAATTGTTACTTGAAAAAAATTTCTGCGAGACATGATCCAGAATCGAATGGAACAACCCCACAGACCTGAGCTTCGGTGTACATTTGATCAGTAATTGACGTGGCTACCCGTTCTTGAAATCCCGCAGCTGTCTTCAACTCTTCCTTTTCTCTAACCAGCTTTTCCTGTACACAAATACAAGAACTTTGAGCCGAAAATCCAAAATTTAATTTCCAACTAATGCTAAATCCCTGGCCGTAGCAAATACCTGAGCTTGCATATATTGGGCTGTGACCATCCGCATGGACTTGGCAGGATCAGTGCCTAAAGTTCTCTCAATTTTCTTCTCTTCCAAAACTTCCGCCTCCTCATCCTCCAGTTTCTCCTCCGGCATTTGAACATTTTCAAAATCTGAATCTGATTCCATGTCCTCCACAATGGCTACTTCTTTGAGCTCTTTCACCGCTTCGTTAGACGTCTCTGGCTCCTCTTCTTTTACTTCGAAAATGTCTGCAAAAATGTCATCCTCTTCCTTTAACTTTTCGTCCCTGTTGAACACAATAGTTAATACTGGTTTTTCCTCCAGTTTTTCAACATCAGTTGCCACTGCTGGCGTCGGTATGGGTACTTCTTCAAAATCACATTCACTCGGGCTCGAAATGGAAACTTCCATTACGTCCTCCGGATTTTCACTTTTATCTTGTATTTTTTTCGGTGGAATAACAATGTCGCCTTCCGATTCACGCAGTGTTAGCTCTGCCTTATTTATAGTTTTATTAGGAGCTGCTACATCACCCAGCTTGTCGACAATAGGCTGAATGTCTGAAGGTTTCTCAGGAGTTTCGACGGAATGCTCCTCGCTATCCAACGAAATTACTTCATTCCTAGCTGCGTTTGCCAGGCTTTTTGCAAATATGGCAGCTGCCAACACAGCTTCATTCTCCTCCTTATCCTGTTGTTCCTTTAAAGATAGTTGAAGGGCTCTCTGAAGTTGCTCTTCCTCAGTTTCTCGGAGTTGTTGGATAACATTAAGGGATGGCTCTGGATTCGATTTACGTGTGACTTCCTCAACTTCTTTCTTGTCATCCTCACCAGACTGTAATGACAGTTGTATTGCTCTCTGTAGTTCCTGCTCCTCCGTAATAACTTCATCTTCACTACTGGACCAATTCTCAACAGCATCATTGAGTTCTACGGGCTCCAGTTCCTTCTTCGACGAGGTCGGTTTCTCGTCAGTTGGTCCAGTAGACTTGACATAGATCATTCCGGTCTCTTTAGTTTTGGAAACAATGACTTGTTGAGTCTGGGGTCCCGTAGGAATGTCGTCATAGCTGAAGGAGGCTAAGTCATCAAAGTTGGTCAGATGAATATGCCTCTGGCCCATTTCCTGTTGGACGGACTGGATTTTCTTCTGCAGAGTCCTCCGCTTCCTCAGCCTTTCCATTTGGAAGGAGCTAAAGTTCTGGAGCCCCTTGGGCATCTGATCCATCTTCCCCCATGAATTATTCTTCCTCGACTCCTGCATCTCATACAGCATGTCGTGCTGGACTTCCAGCGGGAGCTCATCAAAGGTTGGTGAGATGATGGCGTCAAAATTTTCATCATAACCGCGCACAGGGGCTATGGGCTTGTGATCTTCTTCCCCTGACTCAGAGCCAGATTCACTGAGAGCATCCAGCTCACTGAGGAAGATGGAAAAGTTGTTAAAGTTCTCTGTCAACATTTCTCGAAACTTGCCAAAGTCATCTTCAAATCCGTCGTCGGCTGAGGAAGCCGCTTTTTTCTTTGGGGTCGTACTGGGCTTTGATTTTTTTGATTCGACTGGATCTGTGATCTCCCCAGTTTTTTCTTCGGCAGCTTTCATTATCCGCTCAACTTCGGCGTCGATTTCAGCGGCGGGCGGAAGGTCTGTTAGGTATTGACGCTGGAGTTGCTGTCGGAGGAGATTCTGAATGAGTTTCTTCCGGGATGCATGAGACTTGTCCTGAGCTTCGATCTTCCGCTTCCGCCGGTTGGACATGGTTTGCTTCTTGAGCACTGGAACGCCGCCATCAAAAACGAATACTGGCTTGATGCCGTTACTGAGCAACTTGCAAACTCTGTGGAATACACCGAGGAGATGTGAATTCCGTATTGGGTTTCCATCCCGGTCGCGGAAGCCTTTGACCGACTGGTGTAGCCAGATGGACACGTCTACAAAGATGGATAATTGAAACAACTGTAATTTGAGCCGACTAAAGGATGCAAATGAACTACTACCACGTTTGAGAAATATGTAAAAAGATGTGCAGATATTTTTTTATTTAATTAAAATTTGTCTAACTATATGTACAAGGGGGACAAAGTGGATACCACATATATATATTCATAAATTATGCAAAATTTCACCTAGGAAAGCTTAACGCTACTGTAATGTATGACGCACATGCATTACCGATTATTTTCAGGGGTACTTGCCTTTCTTGTATGAGGATTCCTTTATATAACGAAGTTACTACTATACTTTTATTACAATTACATATTTTAAACTCGTTTTTCATTAGTATCAAAGATTCATCTAATGCACGAGTATTTCTTAAAGGATAAGGAAGTAAAGTTGCCCGGGAATACAGCAACAGGTAGATTCTCTACTGGAGAGTGAATCCGGATTTGTCGCAGGTGAGTGTCCCGTCCATTCTGGTGGTTACTTAGAACGGCCAACTGAAGCATGAACGTCCTTATCGGTCGATCTCGGATATCCTTCAAATAGATCTGGACCCAGCCGCTGGGTTCGGCAAACTCCACCACTTCCACCTCCTGCAAATCATTGAAATGAGTTCCACATCGGATAGAGATCTTGCTCGGGGTGTAACTTTCATCCAGTTTGAAATCCGTGTAAATACAAATGTCCCGAATAGTTGTCTTCCGGCGGAACTGGATATTCACTAGGTGTGGGAGTTGTCCATCAGACTGCCAGTAGTTCTCCAGTGAGGGGTCCCGCAACTGGTCCACGCCGTAGCCAGGCTTGCACGAGGAAAGGCTCCAAATGGCTTGACAACCTACTTCACGTATAAGTCCAGATCTTTCTTCCTTCATCGGATCCAACTCCTCTCCTGTTTTACATCGTGGTCCGGGTGGAGCTGCGGCTGCGGCGGGTTGAACTGTCGCCGAGTTCGCAGCTGCTGCGGCAGCCATCATTGGGAAATGATAATTTAAGATTTTACTCTTTTAAATGAAACGGAAAGGGGAGGCGTTCATGGGTTGAGGAGGGTCAAAGACGTCTTTTCGAACTGTGATGGAGACGACGTGGCGGCCAGGGACCATAGCCAGTCCCAAAATCCGAGGCTCTCCAGCTAAGTCTGGGCTGGGATATTCCGCAGCAGAGCCTATGATTATATTTGCATCACGGTCCACACACAAAAATAGACCTTGCAGCGTCCTCCCGTCAGTCAACTCGATGGTGAGGATCTTGTTGAGGAGAGTTCGGAGTAATTCTTTTCCAGTCGGAAGCTCGACGGTCATAACTTCTTTTAAGAATACTACCAGTCACTGATCCCGAGTGAGTTATGGTTGGGCTGGAAATGACAGTGAAGGAAATGGAATTTCTAGCTACTTACTATTTTTCCTCCAATACAATACAATACAGTACTTACTATTTATTTGTACATGTGAAGCTAACTGATTGTTTTATTTCTCAGTTGTACCAACTATCTTACGTTTCTTTAATTGAGTCACAACCACGAGTTGATACTCGGAAATTAAATAATTATGAAATTACTTAGACTGAGGCGGGAATCAAACGTCTTCACTTACCCACGGCTAAAACCTTGCCCCTAAGAGACTGGATTCTAGTTGGCTTCCCCGCGGGTTCCAAAAGACCCCAAAGACCAGTAACTCCCATAGATTGAGTGATAAATTCAAACTAATAGTGTAGACAGAATGTGCCTAGGGTCTTGAGCGAAAAGTGCCGTGGCTCGTGTTCTTTTTGCTAACTTTTATGCCAAGTGTTACAGAAAATTCCGTTTAAAGTGGACATGCTATTCACGGCAAGGCAAGGCAAGATACGTAGCTACGTATTTTGATAAAAAGGCATATCATTCAAAATTTACCGCTACGAAGATATTTCCAGTCACAGCTGAAACAACCATGAAGAAGTTCAAATAATAGAACCACTAAAAAGCTCAGAACCGATTCTGCGTATGAATATTGTATGCAAGCGGTGGGCGGGGGTCATCGCTCTATGGTCATATGAGAGCTTCTTTTTAAGACTGTGATGAGACTGCTCACAGGACGGATAGCATGTGAGCACCGGAAAATCATATGCACACATTTCATATCGTGTGTTTAAGCAGAACTTTTTTAAGGCCACTCAAGTCAAGACTGCGAGACAGACTGACGGAGTGGGATATCGCATTTGGTATTTTTTCAAGTATGTTTCAGTGATGTCGGCGTATGAATACAAGTACACAGCATAGTATGACGTACGACGGACTTGTTGCTAGCCTCTGGTTGTTGTGATTTATCCACAGGTGCAAAGTACCAAATGAGAAGATATCAAAGCGCTGACAACTAATGGAAGGGATTAATAGTTCCAGTGCATGAGACAATCGAAGTGTCAGGCCTTCTGCCGTCCATCCCCGTGTATTCGCAAATCAAATTTCAAAAAGGTTAGATGTGTTTGATTTTCACCTTTGATCGCATGCTTTGGAACGCTATGGAATTTTTACGAAGAGCCGGTTGAGAAATTGGTGTTAAGAAGTGTGTAGATGGACGGGTCATACTTGTAGGGCTCCGCCATAAGAGCCACAAGATGTGTATGTCATGCAAGCCCGTAACGATTTTAGGTTCCAATGACTTATTAAAGAGCTAATAATTCGATTCTTTATATATTAAGTATAACTAATGCCTCTCACTTCAGGAACTTCACCATGACAAAATCAGCTAAAGTTACTTCAGCGTTGCTGCAGCAACTTCGGCGTCTGATGGCAGAACCCGCTGTAGTGGGCGACCCTATAAAAGCTTACATCGTGCCCTCTGGGGATGCTCATATGGTAGAAAGGGTTTATTAGATCATGTTATATCGATTGCTATCATTAGAGTTGGCTTCAAATTAACAAAAATCTTTTGGTATGAAATGGATTGTAGAGTGAGTACATTGCTGCTTGTGATGATAGAAGAGCCTTCATTACGGGTTTTACGGGATCCTTCGGCACTGCAGTTATCACTGAAAATGAAGCATTACTCTGGACGGATGGCAGGTATTATCTTCAGGCCGCCCAACAAATGGACAATAATTGGACTCTTATGAAACAAGGTTATTAAAATTCTGAGGGTGCTTGCTACAATATAATACTTGTGACAACAAAATGATCATGTGGGGGAATTGGTATAGGGCTTCCGGACACTCCATCCCAGTCAGATTGGCTGAACAAGAATTTGCCAAGTGGCTCTCGAATTGGCGTGGATCCTTTCCTATATTCGGTGGATGAATGGAACCGAATGGAGAAAGAACTGCTGTCAGGAGGGAAAATCTTGGCAGCTATTAAACCGAATTTGATTGACTTGATTTGGTCTGACAGACCTCCGCGACCCCAAAACCCTGTGAAAGCACTGGGCCTGGAGTTTGCGGGTAAAAGTGCAAATGAAAAAGTGAATGAAGTCCGGTCAGAAATGGAAAAGGCAGGCGCGAGCTATATGGTCGTGTCAGAATTGGACGCTATCGCTTGTGAGATTTTTTATGTTGAATTTTATGACACGTTTATGTTTACTCGACTGTGGTTACTAATTTATACTAATTATTACAGGGCTGCTCAACCTAAGGGGTTCTGATATTCAGTACAATCCAGTTTTCTTCGCTTACGTTATTATTGCTCCATCCAGCCTGGACTTGTTCATAACGGAAAATAAACTTACTGAAGAATTGGTAAAAAGTCTGAAAGCGGGCATTGACAACCTGCAGATTCATCCTTATGAGAACATCGTAGAACATCTTTCAAAACTCGTGAGCCTATTGGTATAATTACGCATTGCACCCTAAGTCCTCCAATGTGTTAATAGTGCATATTTTCGTAGGCTGAAGAGAGTCAGGCGAAGTTTTGGATGAGCTCTTATGCAAGCGCAGCGTTAGCATTTACAGTACCGGACTACAGGCGTATCATTAAGCTGACTCCGATTTCCCTCATGAAGGCAATAAAAAATACAGTGGAAGTGAACGGAATGATTAATGCACATATCCGCGATGCTGCGGCTTTGTGCAATTATTTCTCGTGGCTTGAAGCGGCTCTCACTGGTGGGCAGCAGTTGACGGAGATATCAGCAGCCAACAAGTTGCAGTGGTTCAGAGAGTAATATGAAGTTATCTTCTGTTTCTTTGATTTTTGTGTTACAGGGTAAATATTGAATATGTTTTGCTTACCATGTAAATTTTGATTTTTTCTATAATGTAGGCAACAACCGAATTTTATTGGCTTGAGCTTCACGACTATTTCCAGCAGTGGACCCAATGGGGCAATTATACATTATAGCCCAACGAAGGAGTCCGACAGGAAATTGTCTCTTGATGAGGTCTATCTCGTTGATTCGGGAGGACAGTACTTGTAAGCACAGTAACTTGGTTCTCATGCTGTCATTGTGCTGAAAATTTTGAATTTATCCAGAATATGTACATTTTGTAGGGATGGAACCACTGATGTTACCCGGACTTTTCACTTCGGGAGTCCCACAGATCATCAGCGAGAATGCTTCACGAGAGTGCTCAAGGGTCAGATTGCACTGAAGCAAGCTGTTTTCCCGAATAAAGTGAAGGGAAATACGTTGGATACATTGGCTCGAAAATCTCTGTGGGACGTTGGGCTGGATTACATTCACGGAACGGGTCATGGCATTGGGGCTTACCTCAACGTCCACGAAGGACCGCACGGGATTTCTTATAGGGATGTCCCAAATGATCCTGGACTGCAAGAGAATATGTTTGTCTCCAACGGTTCGCTATCCAAAATGATGCTACAGACTTGGACTCAATTGTGTGCCTGACTTGAATCTCATTGAATATGTTTTTTTAGAACCGGGTTACTATGAAGACGGAAGTTTTGGAATCCGTATAGAGAACATAATACGCATCGTACCGGCGCAAACGAAGCACAACTTTGCAAATCGCGGCTACTTGACCTTCGAAGATGTCACATTGGTCCCGATTCAACAGAAGATGATTATGAAGGAACTTCTGACTGCTGATGAGGTGAAGTCCTAAAAATCTTCTAAGTGTTTAGACTATCAGTTTCTGTGGACTTCTAATTTTTCCTTTTCTTGTGAATGCAGATTACCTACATCAATTCATACCATGAGAAGACCCGTGAAGTTGTTGGAAAGTATCTGAAGGACAGAAATGATGATGACAGTCAGAAGGGCTTGGCGTGGCTCATCAAGGAAACTGCTCCGTTGAAGTAGACCGGAAATCGGAAAACTGTCCAAAGGTCTCAGACCTTTAGATATACTGTCTGAATCCATATTTAGAGGCCTAGTTACCCTTGATGTGTGATTATTTTTACAGGCTACAAGTATAGACCCTACATTTATATGTATGTAGCCAGAGAAGTAGTGATATTTTTGATTCGTGATACGTTATCGTTCAATTGTATGAAATAAATGTTGTATTTGTCGTACTTCTGTTTTTACTGTGCAGTACTATAGACTAGAAAATCGATCTGACATTAGATTCCACCTAAACGTAGCTAAGAGAAATGCTTCGTAATCCTCTTATAGTGATGCTTGATCTAGGTAGTTAATGGCTTCACGATTTATGCGTATCCAACCGGCGACAGCCAGTTAGATTTGTGTGTGTCTCGTAGTGATCCAGGACAGAGACATCCACCTGGACATGGTCCATGTTTGCAAATTCCTCATGTGATGAGTAATTAGCTGAGCGAACATTCTGAATTTTCAGGGCTGTTTTTATCAGGATAGCATTGATAGGTTCGGAATTTTTATTAAATAATATTGGTAAAATAGACAAAGATAACTCTAAATATTCGAAGTATACCTTTATGCGGATGACGGGTAGTAACACGTAGTGTTTTGGAATAATAAAATTCCGAATAATTCAATACGCAATAAGTACATTCAATTCGCTATCTTGTAGTGTAAGACAAACCTATAGTACTTGCGTCCATGGAAAATAGTCGGAATATGTAAATGTAACATAAGTTCCACGCACACAGGATTCAACGTAGACTTGACAATAAGTATTAACCTATGAGAAGAAACCGTCAAAACCTGTACACCAACTAAATAACAGAAAAATGATTAAGATACGCCTACAAACCCTCGAGATTATTATCGGGGTCATCTTGCAGCTTCCGCTTGACTCCTGATGGTTGGGATAATACCCTGATGGTCGGGGTACCCGGGGCGGAAGGATTGTACTGAATAGTTGGCTGAATCGTCCCACTCGTCCCGCCAGCTTCTGTGCAAAAACACACATAAATATTTGGCCAAAACATGAACCTACTCAATTTCGGCAATCTTAAGTGAATTGTTTGATATCGAGAGCGAAGATCTGAGTATGATTAACTTCAAAAATGAATTCGAGGTTCCTACCAGAATTACTCAGTACTCGAAATGTAGGCGTTCCCGTGGGAGTTGGTGTGGTGACGCTGGGCGAAGAAGCAGCTGCTTTTGAAGGTGCCGTCGGAGTCTTGAAAACGCCTCCACTAGAAGATCCTTGGAGTTTAACATTCCCGGAGACTTGGGAAGACGAACTTGCTATGGCTCGTTTGTAAAACTGAAGCTGGTAGTTTGGTTGTGTGAGGCAAAAACGGTCTGGTGGCAAGCGCAATCCTGACCCCGCCTTGAGAATGGGTAGAGGGGTGCTGTTTTTCTGCTTTGCCAAATCCAGGAGCATCTAATATGGCAATAAGAACAACATTAGAATACTTTTTAGATAAAACGCACTGCAGTTTATCTTTCTGAATAAACATTAGCTGTAACAGTAGCCTACCTCTCGTGGGGGAACGGTAGAATAATTCTTATCGGACAAGATCTTGATAGCTAACTTGACGTCATCAATGTCAATAGCTTTCTTCTTAGCATAGGAAGAATACACACGAGCTTCCTCTACCACGTTGGTGACGTATCCTGCACAAATCATGAATTATTACGTGCAAATTACTGTTAGAATTAATGTTAGATGTGTGTTGATGTGATTAGGCATCTCGTCAAATACAAGAGCGTAATTCACAAGCGTAGTTTGTTCGGTAACACGCACTTCTGTGAATGCAAATAAAAATAATGATGAACATTTACGACTTACGATAAATGAACTCCAGCATTTGATTAACTACTCTGGGCTCATAGGAAGTTACTCCCATTTCTTTAAGGAGTCCCTGTATTACCAAAACGTCTCGTGGTAGCTGTTTGTTTTGTGACATTTTGATGTCAATACAGAAGAATGACTAACAAACCAGCTGGAAGTTTCCCAAATACTCCTCAAGTAAACTTTACTCAAGGTATAATGGTCTTAATTAGCAGTAATGTTGTTATGACTATTGCAACGCCAAAACTTGTTCGAAATAATAATTAAAAAATAAACAGTTTTCGCAAACTGTAATTATCGTAGCACGATGTGAGTACGAGTGTACGGATATTGTACTAACGGTGTCAACTTTATTTCAAATCACCGAGAGTGAGCTAGTCATATTAATGCTGCAGACGTGCAGCAAAAGGCCCGGGCCTGTATGCACGTATACAAAAAACACTAATTTAGAAGAGCAGCCCCAGCCAAACGCCAGTCAGGTCTGTGAAGCTTCAAATGCTATGTAATTCAAAATCGGCGGGCTTCCAAAAACTGCCAACAATAACTTAAATTGCTCAAGTTTATGCATCCGCTGAGCGCACTCATTCTCATGAACACTGAGCAGGATAAATGCCTCAAAAAAGGCTTAAACAGACATGTTACATCGTTACATGTTAGATGTTACACAAAAGAAAGATGTGAAAAAAGTTAACCATTCTTTATATGGTGAAAATTCCGTTGCTAAAAATATTTCTGAGATCATTCACATGCATTTAAAATGTATTAGTTATCTATATTTTCCTCTCCAAGAATGCAATGAAAATGGGCGTTCAAAGGCACGCACTAATGCTAATGAGATGAATTAATACGGCAAAAAATGGTAGAAATTAATGTATGAAATATTCAAAATTTTATTTGCCCTTTAAATATTATAATTTTATCCTGTGTAAAAATGGAATATTATGCTTGGTTGCCGTACTCGTTGTTTTAAGTGAGATACGTAGCTACACAAAAAGTTTGTGAAAACAAAAATTTTATGTGAACTTTATTGGGGAGGCTCCAGCTTCGGCTTCTTCGGGGAACTACCGGCGTTGGAATCGGAATCATCTTCTGACTTTACTTTGGGGACACGTTTCAGCCAATTATCCATAAAGCTTTTACTTTTGTTTTCCCTACAACATGACACACACTGTCAGTTAAAAAGTCCACCCCGAATCATTGGCGCATGCCATACAATATCTGCAGGAGCTTACTTTGGTTCATACCGCTTCGCACAGTCCGAATCGAAACAACGAGAATTGCCAACTTTCGGATTGACGGGGTACCACTGCAACGCATTCCCTGGAACGAGAATACTTAAAAGTTCTTCTCCACTGGCATCAGCGTTAGGATTCAACCATGCCTGTCAAATTTTAAAATGCGGGTTTAAAATGTTTCCGAGCTTCGAAGATTATATTACAACCTTGTAACTCACATGAACTTGTTCAGGTGTTTCCAAAATAGCAGGCATTCTGTGGTGGAGCCAAGAAAGCGTTTTGTTGGAATCCCTTGTAATAATACTGTAGCTATAAACTGGGTCTCCCTGTGAGCAAGACAGAGGAAGCGCACAAGTTTATTACTGCTGCAGGAGAAAAATTAATGGGCGGGATAAATTACTTCTGGGCTGTTCCAGACGTCATACAATCCTGCCATCATTAATATTTTCGGACCGGTCCATCCCTCGGTTTCGGACCATGTCGCTTGATTCCAAGAATCTCCATTGGCAACATCATCTGGTACTATCCCTTTAAGTCCCTCCTGAGACATGAATATGAAATATGACTGTTTCGGAGTTTTCTTATTGTTCTCTTCTTTCCATTCGTAAAATCCCTCGGCAACAATGACACAAACTTTCTTTCCATTCAGAGAGCGGCGGAATAACTTGGATTCAAGGAGTCCCTCCAGCCTAGCATTATTTGTGGACAATCCATGTGATTTCGGGTCACCCTGAGAGTACAAAAAAGTACATTTGATTAGTGAGTAGACAGCTGACGATATTTTTGTTAGGGACTGTACCTTGTGCCATGGAGGAATCATTCCCCACATCATTGGTTGTAAAATGCGACCGCTGTCCGACCCACTGATCAGAACCGGTGTGCATTTTGTAGGTGTCATATTTGCTGACGGATAATATTGGAAATTTGACGGCCCATCCGACCCTTTTTTGCCACTTGGATGCTCCCTCCACTCTGGCTTTTTGTGTTTCCGGGTTTTAGGGTCGATATATGAGCATGCTCTCTGAATAATCCCTGGCTCGAGCGTGCTTGTACAAATGATTTAAAAAATCAGTGTTAGTACGTCAGTCTCAGCGAATCCAATTAAGAATTCACAATTCCAAATATTTGTGTGATTCTGCTAACACTGTCAAATCATCCTTGAGTACGGAAGCAACATTATGTCATGACTAGAAATCAGTAGCATTCAAACACCTACCACGCCGTTCGTCCACACATGATTCCTATTAATGGTTTCCACGTCGCAAAAAGAATACCGGAATACTATAATAGATCTCGCCAGAAGATGCGTAGCCCACTGTACTACAGAAGATGTGGAATAACTACCGAAATCCCGATGTAAATATTGTTGTCAATTGATAGCGTAGGAAGTAATCGTAATAATAACTAAAATTCAGCTTGTATTTATTAATTCTATGTGGCAGAATCACAGCTTGGAATAATCACCGAGCTTGCAAGCGATTAGAAGTGTTTATTGTTTATTTGGACAACCAAGTCAAGTTCATGGTCACATGTCACATTGCATTGCGCTTCCATTCACGATAATACCCCGCTCTTTTGTATCAGAAATCTCCAGAACAAGGATCTCTCGCGTTCTGTGCGGGCTACCTTTGAACGTTTTGGTGATTAAAGCAAATGAACCCTTAAACCTACACCTTTTTAATTACTCGGTTTTCATTTTTATAATGCGGATGTATTTTATTCTCATTTTACTGTTTTGAAGCTCTCAGGACCACGACTATCACAGTTGCATTTAAGGCATTTCAAACTCTCGCTTTTGTCAAAATATATTGCCAGAGAACTTGTAGCCTCCATCAACGAATGGTTATCACCTCTTTTAACTGTTTAGGGATAACTCATGACAACTGGTTTCAAGGCGAGGTTGGCATGAAGAACACTTCAAGGATTCTCAATTTCAGAATACTAAGTAACACATTGTAATAACTTTTTACTTATATTATTAGGGGCAAATATGCGATCCAATGAATCCAACCCAAAAGAATGGGCTGAAAGAGGTAAAAACAGGCAATTGAACTTCCATGCTTCTTTGCGAATTACTTTATTATAAATTACAAACAATCATCATCGTATAAAAAACTATGTTATTCGGAAACTTTGTCATCAGTCGGTATATACCGCAAAAATAAGAGATAATGTTATCTCTTAGCATATAACGTTAAAAGATGATCACCTTTATACTTTTTTAATATTTCAACAAATCTACAACAACTTTTAAAAACAATACTGTGTGGACGTGCACTGAGGCAATTATTATCTTGAATTATTATTATCTATTAAATTTGCCTTGACGCGTGAAAAAACTGGCACAAGCTCCGTAAAAAACTATTACCTACCGTCTACCTTGCATTTCTGCGCCTTATTCGAACAATGCCATACAAAAATTCATATTTTTCAAGAACATAGTACTTGTAAACTCCAGAGAGTAATTCATGAACAATCCCGAGGATTAATATGACGCTGTTAGGCAGCCGTAACTTTCTTGGCAGCTCGCGCTTGTTTCTGCCTTGTTGGTGCAGGGCTTTCGCGATTACCCCGACGAGCACCGCGCTTTTGTCCTCTTCGACCTTGCACAGTTTCAACATTTTTTTTCGCCGGCTTCGTAGTGATTTTCTTTACCATCTGTTCCGCTTTAACTGCAGTTTCGGACTTCACTTCCTCCACCTTCACAAAGCCTTGGTCGAAGAATTGGTCTGCATCAAATTCTGGCTTGTCCATATTTTTCTCTGCGGGATTTGTGTCCTCTTCTTGATCATCCCGGGGTTTCTGGTGTACTTTGGCCATCTCATTTTTTTCTTCTTCGCCCAGTTTGAGTTGTTTCTTCTTATCACCCATCGTCCAAACAGCAGTTGGCGGAGGCTCCCTTTTAAGAAATCGTACGCAAATTAATAAAGGATGTCTTACACTGTAATATCAGACAAACTTACCAAATGATAACATACTTGAACTCGTAACGCTTTATGCAATCCTGGTCCTGACACCTCCAGTTTCCTACCTTGGGGTGCACTGGGTACCACTCTAAGGCGGTCGCAGGTTGCAAAATATTTAAGAGCTCGCTAATATCTGCTTCCGGATCAGGATTCAGCCAGGCCTGGATAATTTACACGCAAAAGTAGAAATAATTCGAAAACAAACAAATTGGCAATAACTTACGTGGAGCTGCTCTGGTGTTTCTAGAATGGCCGGTAGGCGGGGATGAAGCCACTTGAGTTCTTCGCTCGGGTCTCGTGTAATAATCGTGTAGCTACAGACCATTTCCCCCTATACAAAGAACATGAGAAAACATCAACTGCTGGTTACAATACTGTAATACGGATACTTGCCTAATTTTTGAAAACATAAAGAAGTGGAAGAACATTAGTTTCACATTCACATACCGTCGGGCTATGCCAAACATCGTACAAACCCGCCATGTACAAAATTTTCGGTCCCTTCCAGCCCTCATCATCCGACCATTGCGCACTCTTCCATGCTTTTTCATCACCGACAACATCAATGCCTTCGCTCTGCTTCATAAAGAGCAAGTATGGCTGTTTCGGTAATTTCTTCTTGGGGTCAGCTTTCGTCCACTCATAAAACCCTTGCGCTACAACGGCGCAAAACTGTTTCCCCACCACTGCCCGTCTGAACAATCTTGAGCGCTCCAGCCCTTCCAAACGGGCGTTAAAAGTAGAATACTTGTGTGTCTTTGGATCTCCCTTTAGGAAACACGAATGATCTATGTGAATTCATGCTTACTATAGTTTAGATTGGTCATGATATTTTTGACATTACTTCGTGCCAAGGAGGAATGAGGCCCCACAACATGGGTTGAAGGACTCTTGACTCACCATTCCGGAACATGACCGGAGTAAACTGAGAAGGAGCCATGTTCACAGAAGGAAAATACTGGTATTTCTTCTTCGCGTCTGGATCCCCCGCACTCGGATGTTCTCTCCATTCTGGCTGCATATATTTCCCTGTCTTTGGATCCAAACAGCTACACGCTTTCTGAATTGTACCTGGCTCCAGGCAACTGCAAAGATACAAATCAAAATGTTTCATTAACCTCTATGTCTGTTTCCTGTAAAACTCATCACCTCACATTACTTGGTATCAAAGTAAACTGACACATTCATGCGCAGCCTTCACCAATAAAACGCGTCATGCTTTCAACTGATAAATTTCCCATTCAGCTCATCTGCCATGGAATCATGAACGGAGCTTCCAATCAGCTTGCCAAGCCAATCCTAAACATTACCACCTCTGGCAGCTAATGCTTCAACTTCAACTCAAGTCCGCGCATATTAATTACTTGAAGAACAACAAGGGTGATCCTCACAAAAATTAATACGACCTTGAAAAAACGACTTCACTTTAGTCACTCAAGGTCATTCAAAACAACCACCCACTCAACAATCTCATCTCCACAATCTAAGCACTAACTAAGAACAGCACTCTCCTATTATTAAAAATGTTATGCTGCTTTCCCACTTGGTCCCTCCCTCATACCAAAACGGAAGATGATGACACCCAGTCACCTTATAACCTACAATCTCTAAACTATGTAACCTCACTCATTGACTGTAGCAGTGAATGGCTTTAACCAAGGACCCAGACTTAACAATCTTTCGTAGTCATCGCAGGGGCACCTCCTTCAGTTCCAGAAGTTTTTATTGTTCTTTAGCTTCTTCCTGGATAGAGAGACAACTCAAAGCTTATCTACAAGTATTTACGTTGCTGCTTGGATATCATCCAAATATGCTCCCTGCATGCAGTCAACAATGGTTCAATTCAAAAAAAATAACTTACATCCTCCCTATACAAGTTTACGACACGACTGTATATAAATAACCTTGCCGGCATTTACATCGCATACAATCAGGAGTGTTCACAGAGACAACTTAACTATTGCATCATGTAAAGAAGGGCTTACCATGCAAACCGGCCACACATCTTCCAAAAAGTCCACACAGAAAGTCCAGTTCAACAATTTCTGGTCTGACAAGTTAGCAGTCGAACGCAATCCTGACTTCCACTTCCTAGACCATAACAAACGTATGTCAATGAGATTATTGTTGTTAAAAATAAACCGAATATAACAATGACGCACTCATGGAACCTTCCCTTCACACATCCAGAAATCTTCTGAATGCCTGTTCCTTACCTTTGGACGTTAAAACTTTTGTTATCCTCTGAGGAAATTACGCAGTATTCTATAGTCAAAACTTCTCCGATGTTCTAGAGTGGTTCCCTTCCTGCTGAGACGGAACAAAGGCCGTTAGGACCTCCACAGCCCGGGACCCTCCAGGCTTTTACTCTCATGTATTCTACGCAGTCTTCTCGTGCGTTTTAAAACGTAAGCAACGTGCATATATATGTAGCTTGCTATGCCATATGTGTTTCCAAGTGTTTGCATTTATTGTACTCTGTCTCCGCGGCTTTGCAAGCACATGGGGCATTGTGGAAACGATCCGAACTATAGCTTGAATTCCTGAATGAAACAGATTAAGTACTGTGCCCTATGTTGCCCTCTGTTTTAAGGGCTTTATGCCGTGGTATTTTTCTAGGATATTTGCAAACAGTATAAAATAATGAATGATCGCACATTTTGAGTCCACAGATCCAGACTCACCTTCCGGTGCTCAGCGTTTGCTTATGGACGAACACTTGAACCTGAATCCACCGATAGTGCGGTGTGAATAAACATGTACGAATTTTAAAATTTGCTCATAACTACATGCATAAAAAGTGTATATTTTATGGACTGGTTAAGTTTATGACCTCAGAGTCTTGTCATGACACTAACAAAAATAATACGAGCACCTCATATAAAGCGGATACGTAGTCAGGGAGCCAAATGTCTCTTCATCTTACGCTGCGCGCGGGATGAACTGTCAGCCGAAAAGCTTTAAAAAATCTGTTTACGAGTAGATCATCTCCCATCTCCATTCCTCTGGCCTCTGAAGGAAGAGCGGGCAGTCATCTGGTTACTTTAACCGACCAAAAGTTATGAGGAGGAATGAGGAGCGTGTGCTACTTTTGCTACTTTACTCTGCATTCGCTCTCTGAGCCCTTCTGAGAGTGAGTTCCTTAAAAATATGCGTATAAAAACCGAAGCTCGGGTAGTAAAATGCCCAAGTGCCTTTCAAACGTTTTCGTATTCAATTCATTGAGCATAAAAGACGGGTGCTACGCACCAGGCGACCCAGTATAGACAGGGTGCAACTTATTATCAGCGACCGCCTGCATCTTGTTGCAGCAGAAAACTCGCCTTCACATTATCATCTTCCCCTGCTAATAGCATGTATATACTTGAATTGAATGAGTGCCCTGGAAGATGAGAT
Source organism: Pseudobourletiella spinata (assembly GCA_009870155.1). Classification (NCBI taxonomy): domain Eukaryota; kingdom Metazoa; phylum Arthropoda; class Collembola; order Symphypleona; family Bourletiellidae; genus Pseudobourletiella; species Pseudobourletiella spinata. The sequence goes on from WJFA01000516.1 coordinate 31,067, forward strand.
GGGTCTCCTAAATGCGGCAGATGTGCAAGAGGCACGAGTAGTAGGGGTACACGCAGCACCCTTCTGCACTCACCCTCAGCCTCACTCACAGACTACTAGACATTTTCTGGAGTCGGAAGGGAGCACGGTAGCCAGTTCCAGCTGAGCTAGCGTGAAGTGTAGAGGTAGCATAAGGGAAGTGCGGATTTTCATTTATGGGACAACTGGCATATTTGACATTTTATCCAAGCCTGTCTCTAGGTCTGATAAGTACAGTTCAGCCTACGGCCGGAGCTAAAAGTGCAACGTATCATACTGCTGTGTGTGTGTGTGTAATAATATTGCCATGGGACTTATTATGACTGGAGACGGTCGGGGCAGTGGCGGTAGTGGAGACTGAGACCGAAACGGATCGATAATCTCGCTCTCCGAGGATCGATGCTACAAAGGCGAGATGATAGGCCATTCTCCCATGTTCCCATTACAACAGAATTTTGCTCACACATATAAAACGTCCCGAGTATATACTGATACAGCTTACACACACATGCACATGGAAATAGACGACAAAAAAGGCTCCCGCATTATTTTCTCCAGTCCGTTTCCCTCACTTCTGCCAGCGTACAGCGTGGTTCACCCATGGAAGCAGACCTGAATGAATGAGGTTCTGTTTATATACTACGGACTACTCTCCCGTGTAGTGCTTGAACAGAGCTCCGTGGAGTGGGTCTTCTGGTAGCCGAGGGTTGCCCAATGTGCGGTATAGCGTGTGTGTTCCGCTCCGTATTTTCTGCATAATCACCTCTGTTGTACCTTCATGATCAGAGAGCCCTGCTGCGTTCATCCATCCTCCACCTCCAACCAGGCCTGACCCTTGATTGTTAAGTGGCCGCTTCGGAAGCGAGGCGACCAGGCTATGTAAAAACAAAATCAACAGCACATACGTATATTCCCGTCGTCGCCTTGCTGACCACAGCATGAAGTGAAGTGACGTCATCGACGACGCCCAAAGAATAACAGTAAACAATCCGAACAAGACTTTGCTCAGTGTGTCTTCCCCGCCGTGCAACAGTTACTGTGATTTATAAAAGGACTGACGAGAGTTTATTAGTATTGTTTTGAGGGCGACAATAAGGATTGTGAACATGTCTGTGTTTCGTTACACGGAAGCGATCGTGAGCCGGATCCCTGACAGTCTGGCCGGAGTCGGCGGGGGTGATGCCGGGAAGGAGAATAAGGAGTCCGTTGATCTTATAAAATGCAAGGCGGAATTCGAGATGTTGGTTACGGTGTTGAGGGAGATCGGCTTGGATGTGGTGGAGCTACCACCAGATGAGCCATGTCCCATGTCACCGTTTGTGGGTGACGTCGCCTTTGTGATTAATGGTATGGGAGTCGTAGCCAAGCCGATATCTAAGGAAAGACAAACTGAGGTACGTCCCTTAACTTGTGGTTGTGTCATACTCATACACTGCAGTGTGAGTGAAACCCATACTTTGTAGTATTCCTGGTGGGCTTCCAAATGTCGCTGGAGGTATTGAAGGAATACAGATTTTAGTTGAGTCGCTCTCTAAAAGTTTAGTGAGTACATGATTGAAGGCAAGCCAGATAATGCACAGATTGCTTACGACCGGAATAAGTAAGGCCTATGATCTCCCTTGTTCCAGCTGCATCCATCGGGAAGGGTTTTCCCCAGTCATGATGGGTGACATTTGGCATTGGCACGAGCAGTGTGTTAGTACGAGTAATTGGTTTCCAAGACCTCCTTTTTAAACTCGCTCCCTCACTCCCCCTTTGCCTTGTTTGAAATGGTTTAGTTGATTAATGACCCTGTTAAAAAGCCGCATAATTGACCAATTGGTTCAGTCTGTCTTGTGCTGTCGGGGCTGATGAGTAAAATGGCTTGTTTCGCTTTCCCAAAGCAATAGGATACATTACGGACAGTATTATTCAAACGTTTAAGTCAATGTCCAATGGGGCCAAGGAACTGCTTTCCATTCAGTTCAGTGCCGAACCCACAAGTGATAGGCTTGGATAAAATATATGAATGAAATGTGTTCAAATTAAATCAAACTTAAGTCCAAAAAATAGTAGTGTAGAGTATGGCTACTCATCACATCACTAATGGAGGGTAAAATTTTGTAGGTGAATACCATTCGGACCGTTTTGAAGAAGGAGCTTGATATGCCGGTTGTTGAGGTTACGGATAAAGATGCCTGCGTGGAGGGAGCAGATGTTTTGTTCACTGGTGAGTCCGTGCACTTGTTATACGAGCTAAAAATTCACTCTTGTTTTATGGCACTGTTGAGCTAATGCTGAACATGTGAAGCCATGATATTGTGAGTATGCATTCAGCGTTCTTCACTTCAAGGTACGGTAAGGATATGATGGAAAGTTGGTATGTGAAGGGATTGAATTGGTACTCCCTACCTCATTCCATCAATTTACAAGTTGATCTTGCCCCGCTCAGACCCCGAAGGACTCAGTGGTTAAATAAACAAACTGAATTGCTCTATACACACGACCTCTAATGTCTGTATCTTTTGATCATTGGTAGGGCGGGAATTGTTCGTTGGCATCTCACATTACACCAACTTGGCCGGTGCCCGTTTCGTGGCGAACACGTTCCCTGAGTATCCATGCAGTCCAATAAAGGTAATAATAAATTGTGGAACGGTGAAATAGAATGGATTTGTCACCGTAATCTCCATCCACTTCATTAATTCCAAGCAATTTCCTCAACTAATGTGAGTATATCTAAACGGCCGTTGACATTTTGTAAATAGGTTCCGGGAAATTACCATTTGACTCACTATGTAAACATGGCGTCACCAGATCTAATATGCGTCGGTGCTGGACAAGAATCCCAAGACATTATTAAGGTACGTACACGATCAGCACGCAGTATACACATCTGACGAGTGAATAATGTAGCCGACGCTTTACGATCGCACAGAGTGGACTCTGATCCGAGTTTGTTGCTCCCATGACAGTACTTACCAGCTACTTGTTATTCAGTACAATGCTTTTGCTTTTGCATGATATAATCTCATCCCTGAATTTATTGTAACCGTTGTTATTATTGCACAGCGAATGGAGAGGGAAGCCTCCTTCCGCTATCAGAAGATCACCGTCCCAGAGGATCATGCAGCGAATGTGTTGTATGTGAACGGAACTCTGGTCCACCTCACCTCCAAAGAGATCCCGCAGTCCTACAAGGTCTTTTCTGACAAGCTCGTCCTGCCCAGGAGAACCGTGGAAATGACAGAGCTGTCCAAGCTATCCGCCAACCTCTCTCGTCTCGCTCTACTCTTGAAAAAGTCAAAAAAGAAGTTGATCATGTAATCCCGACTTGCCCCAAAAAGTTCTACATCCTCTACAAATTATATGAATTATTTCAAAGAGACGAAAAGTACATATGATATATATCTATATATTGTCTGCAACTTGTTCAATATCCAGTCAGCTATGCTATAGCTTTGTAGCACTATTGTACATTTCTGTGAATAATATATGTTAAGAAAATTACGCTTGCATTATTGTAAGAAATGTCCGGAGCTGTGCGGAACGTTATAATACAAATATGTGATGTGATTTGTAAGGCATTTCCAGTAACCGCTACGGTAACCAGAACAAACTGTTAGTAAGGCATATTCACCAGCCCTAATGTGCTTAGTGGTAACTTAAATATTTTGACAAAATCATGGTGTAAATGCAGTCAGTTTTTTTTATTTTCGTTTGTGAAACTGCACTAATACTCCGAAGCAAGGAGTTGAGGGATTGGAATTGTATGAATCTCACTCACCCTCCTGAATTCCAATCTTATCTCTAAACACTCAGTTGTGGCTAAAACGCTTCCATCCATCAGGCTTAAGTTTCTGCCGCTCAGTCAGTCAGTACTAAATCAATGCGAATGCTTTGTGGCATTTCTATGATATCAGGGGGCCAAGACAGAAGAATACCCATACCACTAGTAGTACGTACCAGTTACCAGTAAACGGAACGAGTTGGCACGAAGCACAGCAACCATGCTTGTGCACATACATACGTATATATATAATATAATAAGATATACCTTCGCTATTTGTCTTTCCAACGTTTCTTAACCTGTCAACAGCTTCGAACATTAATCATGACTAATATGTTGGGACTATAAAGACCACATTGCAGTACTAATAAAAGCTGAACTCGCCAATTGCTCGGGAATTGTTCACAATTATTCCACTGGTTTCTGGATTTTTGCAATTTTTACAACACCAATGGATGATGATTTTCAAAGCTATTAGAATGCAACATGTTGCATCTATCAGGTTTCCTGAACACTCCAGACGAACCACTGTCCTGGGGAAATGGCATTACTTGAATACCGGTTGGCGATTGCTGCAATGATGAGAATTTTTTCTAGGTAGTAAT
>WJFA01000517.1:0-35403 GCA_009870155.1 Pseudobourletiella spinata
CCCCCAACATGCTATCGATATTTATGGACGGCCCCTTACTGAATGGTACAAATAATTTCTTACGCAACCCATGTTCTCTCTCATTCAGATACCTTGGCTAGGCGTATCGAGTCATCCAAGGCTCGCTGGGTCATTTGCGACCCCATTTCCATTCCGCAAGTCAGACTGGCCCTTCAGTGGGTTCCATGGTCCGTCGAAGTCATTGTTTTTGGAGGAGCTGAGGGCTGCACCAATATGGATGAGCTGTTCGAAGATGATGGAGACGGTAAGCTAACATCTAAGCTGTTAATTCTATGGCTTGAGGCTTAGTTAGTAATTCTTTATCTACTTAATACAGCATGCCCTGATAAGATTGACGCTGAACTTGATGACCCACTTCTGATCCTGTGCACAAGTGGAACCACAGGAAGCAGTAAGGGAGCCATATACACAAACAAAAATATCATGGGATTCTTCCTGGGTACGAGCGGTATTCCACCCACTGAGGCTCCGGCTCTGCTCATAATCCGATGCACTCACGTTCTGGGTTGCTTGTTCCCCCTGCGGGGAATCCACGCTGGAACTTGGGCAGTTGCAATGAGCCAAATCACAAAAATCAACATATTCAAAGCTGCACATGATTATAGGGTAAGTTGCTCAATAGCAGAAGGCTGCTTGAGGTGACAAAAGATGGAAGCTTATGGTAGATTTCTCAAATTAATATTTCAGCCATATATCGCTTTTGGTTTCCCAACTTTCCTTGCCATGATGGCGGTTGATCCAGAGGCAAAGAAGTACGACTTCTCATCCCTCGAGGCCATTGTCAGTGGGGGTATTCTTCTGACCTCCCAATACTACCACTTGATGATGTCGTTGCCGAACATGAAAGCCGTTGCCAATGGCTACGGGATGACGGAGTGTGGGGCACTAACCACAACTGTTGACCTATCCGGTACGGAGGGCTACAAGATTGTGCCTAATGCGCCACCCCTTTCAGTTGGTCGTCTTTACCCAAACACAGCGCTCAAAGTTATAGACACGGACACAGGAAAAACCTTAGGTCCAAATCAGAAGGGTGAAATCGCCGTGAAAAGTCCAATCATGTGCAGTGGGTACTGGAATCAACCGGAAGAGACAGCGGCTGCATTCAAGGACGGATGGCTCATTACTGGGGATATGGGATATTATGATGAAAACGGATTTGTATACGTTGTTGACCGAATGAAGGAGACCTTTAAGTACTACAACAACCATGTAAGCACTTCCAGAAGTCTACGGGGTTTGCAGTTAGGTTATAAATATGATAAATAATTTTTATGACGGCAGATATCTCCTGCCGAGCTGGAAGAAGTTTTTCTCCAACACCCCGCTGTTGCAGAGGCCACATGTTTTGGAGTAAAGGACCCCGAAGGTGGTGACCATGTTCCTAGAGCCGTAACAGTGTTGAAACAGGACGCAAAGGCAACTGCGGAGGAAATCCAAGAGTTTGTTGACTGTAAGTATCTCATGACACTGATGAATGTTGTGTACTTCCAAACTGAACCAGCCTTTGGTCCAATGTTTTAATATTGTGCGAATTTATTTATAGCCAAAGTCGCTTCGTTCAAGAAAATTCGTGGAGGCGTCTTCATTGTCCCATCTATTCCTAAAGGGAAAACTGGAAAAGTCGTTCGATCTATGTTGGCCAATATGGAGCTCTTACGCGTGCAATAACTGATCCTTGTAAACTTTTATACTACCTCATAAACTGTTATTATTATTGTCGTTCCCGCATTTTTCTAAATAAACATGTTTCCTAAATAACTGCTTAAGCAATTCAATCACGACCGGTCTTATAAGAGAATATGGGGTGCAATGGGTAGGGTCTCGGATGACCTGGGGTTGAAGGCATACACTATATTATTACTTATTCGCGAGATGTGAATGGTGCAATCCCAGCCATTGGGGTTATTGCGATGTACATTCACTGATGATCCACCTGCCATTCGCATAGCGCTAGTTCTGTTGAAAAAAAGTGTCGCCACCTGACAACTTCAAATTCATCGAATTGAAGTCATGTTGTAGAAAATACTTGTCTGCCTCATTGGTATGCATATGGTAGTGAGTTGGGAGCGAGGTTCAGGTCCGTTCTAGCATGGAGTTGCTAATAGGAGTAGTAGTGTAAGGATATTGATTTTATCACGTGCGAAATCTCAGTGCTGTAACAACGGAAATGAAATTCCATCTGATATGAACTTAATTGCAATAATGCATGACTTTAGATTTAATGCCTTGATTGTTCATTACTACTGCTGTGAGTTTCTGAAATCGAACCAGCAATGATTAGAGCTATAAGCACTTGGCACAGAAAAACATTAAAATAGTAAGTTTGAATCTGCTCATTATTAGACAAGCTTAATAATGAATAAAGACAATGACCATGTACAAACAAGCACTACGAAATAGAGAGCTATATGAGCACGATGCAACCGAATCGTCAGCAAAAAAAGTCATAACTGCCGGTGCAAGTTGCAACTACACAGTGTGGCCCTAAATGTAGCGCTGATTCGAATGAAAACCGGGAGTATGGTTCATCTGGATGTCTCCCGGTTGATGTAATGTGTGATTTCTTCTCCTCTCGCAAGATAAATTTTATTGTAATCTTCCTTTTGCGAGAAACTTCCCGTATATGTATACCTGTTTGTAATTAACTTCTTGACAACTGCAGATAAAAGGCTGTGAGTTAAAAGTGTTTCATTGGGGCTTGGTCTTATATTTTCCCGTGAGAACTTTTTTGAAGCACAAACCTGTTTTTTCTCTTTCTCAATGGATGTTGTATAAACCTGGAGTGTTTCATCATCTATTAAACTAGTAGATTCTTCAACAGCAAGTGCAGTTGGAGATATATATTAGTCATTCAGTTTTTTATTCAGGTTAAAACAGTTACCCATTATACATGTAACACGAGTTTCAACTGACCTAGGCCCTTGCCATTGTTTCGCGTTAGCATATTTGAGGTGAAATAATTTGAGAATTACTGTTATAATAGTGTTGACTTTGACATGCTGCGTTCCGTGAAATTCCAAAGAATTTTAACGCTAAACCTACAGACAAAGAGGACTTTTGCACTACCGAGACGTCTCCCAACAGTTTTTGCTGTAACTGTTAACACACAATCAAGACTTTGTTCACCATTAAGTGGAAATTTGGGATCCTGTCGTGGTTACTGCTCACAGAAAAATCGTAACGATGACGATGATGATGGAAAGAATCCAACGGACAAGAAGGCAAGCGTCGAAGAGGTTTCTACGGATTTTGAATCCAATAAGATGCCTCCATCCACGACACTTCTGCCCGCTACCATTACCATACCAGAAGAATGGCCTCAAGTACCTGTCGTAGCTGTATCTAAAAATCCAGTGTTTCCTCGGTTCATCAAAATCATAGAGATTTCCGATCCGAGATTAGTGGATATCGTTCGAAGTAAGGTTCGACTAGGCCATCCCTACGTCGGAGTATTCCTCAAGCGAGATGAAAGGTACGGTATATATAATATATATAGTATTATTGTCACTCAAAAGTCAAGCAAGAGTTGAATTGGTTGCTTTTGTGATTTTACAGCTGTACAAAAGAAGTTGTAACCAACATGCAGGAGCTGCATAGCGTGGGAACGTTTTGCCAAATTGTGGAATTGCAAGACCTTGGGGAAAAATTAAGAATGATTGTAATGGCTCATAGAAGAATTCGACTACTAGGACAGGTCATCCAAGAGGAAGCTGAAGAAGAAAAGGAAAGGGTTAGGAGAAGGCGGAAACGTGTGGGGAAGAAAGCAACAGAAGAAGAGGAGGTGAATACCGGAATATTAAAACCAGATGAAGTATCAGCAGAAGCATCAACAGAGAAGACTGAAAAACCTCCAAGTTATTCAGAAGCTCCTCTTTTGATTGCGGAAACAGAAAATATTAAGAGTCAACCTATTACGATGACCACTGAAGTTAAGGTTGTAATTTAACACAACTTTTTGAGAACTTGTGATCCTTGTTTTGTGTTAAACGAAAAACTTTTTAAAATTAACAGGCGTTGGTCCAAGAAATTGTCCGCACAATCAGAGATATAATACAGTTGAATCCATTGTATCGGGAATCAGTACAGTCAGTAATTATGACTGGAGAACGAGTGGTGGAAGATCCTGTATATTTGTGTGACCTTGGAGCAGCTATCACTGGCTCAGACAATAATGAGTTCCAGACGGTTTTGGAAGAAGAAAATGTACATGTTGTTTCGTAATTATAAATTATTTTTTTTATAAATTTGACATTTAATTGATCTGACTTTGAACGAATTTTAACAGATAACGAAGCGACTCATGGTAACTCTGAGCATGCTGAAGAAAGAATTGGAACTAAATCGATTACAACAGAAAATAGGCCGCGAAGTAGAGGAAAAGGTTAAGCAGCAGCATAGGAAATACATGCTTCATGAGCAGCTGAAGGCTATCAAGCGTGAACTTGGAATTGAAAAAGATGACAAAGAAACTATAGAGGAGAAATTTCGTGCCCGGCTCAAGGTAGACAAATTACTTGATTTAATTCCGGCTCAACAGGTGAGAGCAAAGTGGAGTAAGATTTCTATACATTTGCAGGATAAAATAGTTCCGGCTCCCGTGATGGAAGTTATTGAAGAAGAAATAGGGAAATTGCGGTCATTGGATAGTCACGCATCGGAGTTTAAGTACGATAGGCTCACAGAAATTATTATAGGCTTAAAAATCATTGATGATTACAATTACGGATCTCTTTAGTGTTACAAGAAATTATATCGACTGGTTGACAATTTTGCCTTGGGGTTGCGCGAGTGAAGAAACTCTCGATTTGAATCGTGCCGAAGAAGTATTAAATGAGGATCACTATGGAATGGAAGATGTAAAGAAGCGCATACTTGGTGAGAATTGGCAATAAGTTCTTTTCAAAATTTTTGTTTCTGTTATAAAGAAGTTGGAGTTTTCAGAATTTATTGCTGTGAGCAAGTTGCGGGGATCGACTCAGGGTAAAATTCTATGCTTCTATGGACCACCAGGAGTGGGTAAAACCAGCATAGCGAGATCAATTGCGAAGGCACTGAACCGAGAGGTATGTAAAGTTAGAATTTCTGCAAGAATGCAAATATTTGCTAAGTTCATTGAAATTAATAGAATCTATCGCACATTGCAGTATTTCCGGTTCAGCGTTGGTGGCATGACTGATGTAGCGGAAATCAAGGGACATCGACGAACGTATATTGGTGCGATGCCTGGAAAAATGATCCAGTGTTTGAAGAAAACCAAAACAGAGAATCCATTGGTGTTGATCGATGAAGTCGATAAAATGGGAAGGTAAGTACTTAGTACTAAATATTTAATTTTTGTAATTTTCGATATTACGATTGATTTGTGTTGCGTACACATTTTCTCTTGTCATCACAGGCACAGCTATATGGGTGATCCTACATCTGCCTTGCTCGAATTGCTTGATCCTGAACAAAATGCCAACTTCCTCGATCATTACTTGGACATTCCTGTGGATTTATCCAAAGTTCTATTCATCTGTACAGCTAACGTCACAGATACTATTCCAGATCCCCTGAAGGATCGTATGGAAATGATTGACGTTTCTGGTTACGTCCTTGAAGAGAAGTTGGCGATTGCGCAAAAGTATCTGATCCCTCAGTTGATGAAAAGCTCTGGTTTAGAGGAGTACGATGTGAAGATAGACGAATCTGCTCTTGTCACCCTGATACACTCCTACTGTCGAGAGTCTGGTGTGAGAAATTTGCAGAAGCATATCGAAAAGGTACTGACGTGGCCCAGTTGTTGTGATCATAGGTGTCGTGTGCTGCAGAATTGTAATACAATCTTAAATGTTGTTCCAATGTAGATTCTACGCAAAGCAGCGTTTAAGATAGTGCAGGAGGATGCTAAAATTGTGGAAGTGAAGGACGAGAACATTGAAGCGTTTGTTGGGAAGAAAGTGTTCACCCAAGATCGCCTTTATGACCTTACACCACCCGGCGTTGTCATGGGTCTTGCTTGGACTGCTATGGGTAGGTCTGGGTTTCAAGTTCAGATTGACCCCATAAAATAGTACTATCCTGGCTCATAATTTTCAATTCCGAAATAATTAAGCATTAAATGCATTGAATGCTTGTTTTGATTTTGTTTTCAAATAATTATAGGTGGGTCTACTTTGTTCATCGAAACGACCTTACGGAAGCCAAGAACTGCGACAAAAGAGGATCAAGACGGGAGCTTGGAAACAACTGGTCAACTTGGTGACGTGATGAAGGAGTCAACTCAGATAGCATATACTTTTGCAAAGAATTATCTGAACGAAGTGGATCCTTCTAATAAGTTCCTTCTCAATTCTCACATCCATTTGCACGTCCCCGAGGGCGCAACCCCTAAAGATGGTCCAAGTGCCGGTTGTACCATCGTAACTGCCCTCATCTCTTTAGCCACTGGAAAGCAGGTTAAAGCCAACACTGCCATGACAGGAGAAGTCTCCCTAACTGGGAAGGTTCTACCCGTTGGTGGAATCAAAGAGAAAATACGTGCGGCGAAACGGGCTAACGTAACCAGTGTCATTTTGCCGAAGGAGAACAAAAAAGACTTTGACGATTTACCTAGCTTTATTAAAGATGGCCTAGAAGTTAAGTTTGTTAGCCAGTATGAAGAAATATATGAGTACGTGTTTTCATAGTGTGAGCCCCCTTTCGTCTTTTAGAATGAATTGCGATGGTTAGAACAGAAATCTATCGTGTGATGTAGATTTTTATTGAAACAAAACATAATAATAAACTTCTTGTAGGCAGTATGGGTTAAATAACCGTAATGTAAACACACGATAACGTCCTTTAAAGCTGATGTTAAGTTAAAGCTCATTTTTCCAAACACACTCGACATTTTGAGACCATGTAGTTATATTTTTGCTGCTTCTTGTCGTCACTACTCCTCTCCGAACCCGTTTCCAGTAGCTCATTTGACACACCTAACCAGTAGGCCAGGGCAGTCTCCTTTCCATCGTTGACACAGCGGGACTCCGCGGTACAACTTATTACCGGCGCCGAAGAAAAAGTTTCCAAACAGCTGCTCGGGGCGGACAGGCTCTGATGCTGAAAGTGCAAGTGTCATTTGATAACAGGATATGAATAATTCTGAGGCAAAGTCAATAATGTGGTGGGCTCACGAAAGCGAAACTGAAGCCCCTCCACACAGTGTCCCAGCCTCGAGGACAATCTGGGAACGTGACTGCAAGGCTGTGCAACGTTATCACATTTGCCGGTGCTTCGCATACGGAGCATCTAATTCAGTCAGAGCAGGGGGTTTAATTAAATATTTTTGTGATCCTGTCATTATTCGCAACCTTCTCCCCACCTCGAAGGTATCAAGGTGTCATCCGTCCCATTCTTGCTCGTCAACCAGTATGACCTGATGTTTTCTTCCACGGAGCAGATTTCATTGCTGCTGTCACAGTTCACCATCAACGAGGTTGAAAAGGAGCGCTGACAAGTTCCCACACCATCCTGGTCGTGACCGCTGATAGGTTTCCCGTTTAAGGAAAATGAAACAAGACTGTAGCCATCGTATAATTTGATGAATGACGATGGGCAGGGTGGTGGGCCTTGAGACTGGCTGTGCCGCACGATAAGCCGCTTTCCAGGGGGTCCACGTGGTCCTGTTATGTCATACCCTCACTGTACTGAATTGTTTAGGTCACCCAGCTACGTAAGGTGCGGGATAAGTTGCGGACATTGGAAAGTTTTCCGAGTGATTTAGCCAGGGCAATGCACAACACTAATGTACACGTGGCTATTCCATTCATTTCATAGAGAAGTTTATCAATCAAGGAACCCACGTATGCATTTCCGCCTTCGTCATTTTGCGGAACCCGGGACATTAGATATCACTCAAAATAATTATAGTAACCTTGGACTCCGGGTACACCAGGCATTCCCACACGTCCTGGCAATCCCTCCAATCCAACAGGTCCTTGTTGCCCTGGTGGGCCGGGCAATCCAGGTATCCCTGGTTTCCCATCAGTTCCAGGAAACCCTTGAGGTCCTCGCTCTCCTGGGGGTCCTTGCGGACCGGGAGGACCTCTATTCGAGTTGCCTGCTACTGCCACATCGTTTGCGTTCACTAAAAAATATCCTTCATTTTATTTAACTCCCACATTGCCTCCTTTCCTATCAATTTCAAGTATAACTCTACCTTTACTAGACCTTAGCACCGTCGGGACGCCTGCTGTCTGACTCGGAGATTTTACCTCTGCAGAAGCCATCCCAAGCACCTCCCCTTGAGATGATATAGTGCAGGTGTAGTTCCCTGCATTATCAACTTTTGCTCTAGAAATCTGCAAAATTTATCACATTACCAAATGATGCCAATTCAATTGGTAAGTCTAGCCCAGGGTATCATTCCCATCGAGTACTACCACTTACAGTAAGTACGTTTTCAGCCGCAATTGCATTTGCTGGGAGAACGTTTTTTTCATTGTAAAGCCACTCGACGTTGAAGGACGAGCCATTATAATAACATTTAAAGGTGACACTTTCCCCCTCTTGCGTAACGGAGTAGCTTCTGGGCTGCACACTTACTTTAAGTTTTCCCGCCTTACTATCTGTGGACCAGACATAAAATTAAGACCCTAGGGATTTATACTACTCCTTTATAGTCATTAGTGCGTGGGTTGAACCTACTGCGGACTGAACTCGTGTGCCCCTCGGGTTCAGCAGGTGGTATCACAGGTCCGCTGACACTGGCTGAGGCAGATCCAGCCGGTATTGCCGTACATACGCAACTATCCATCTTAAACTTATTCATAGCCTCACTTTCTAAAGGGAATATAATTTGTTAAAATTTTGTAGCCCCTCCAGCAACCATGTCACTTCACAATCATTCATTACCATTGTTTACTGTGTGCTGTAGTATAAAGTAGAACAAAACTTGCCTCTATTAGCCGCTTGTTCGAGAGCGGACTCCGCTCGGAACCATGTTGAGAATATCAAGTAGGCCCCCACGGCCAGGATTATGAGTTGGATGAGCGTGAAGACACTCATCATCAGGACGAAATTCCTCATAATTTTTGAATTTGTCATCGTGGAGTCCTCCTGCATACACACACATTCAGAAGACGCAACTTGAAACCTGCTACGTGACTTGCAGGTGTGATACCATGTGTACCACGCTGACTACTTAGAATCCGCACTGGTAGTACTGCTATTAGACACACACGAAAGTTCCATCACTTAAATATTGCTTTTTTTCTGGCACGAAAGTCCAAATAATTCCTTAAAAAAAGTTCAGAATTGACGACTCCGGTAAACCATCTGATTAATTTATTCTGACTTGATGTGAGAGTGTTCTCTGAAGTTCAAATTCAAAATGTAAGGCAGACAAGGAAAGTGAAGGAATGTGCTATTCCAGGGATAGAGATAGAGGCGACCGTGATGTCGCCGATTGGACTGATGAGTGGAGTCATAAAAAATCTTACATGTGCTCCCTTTTCCTCGGAATTAAGAAGGGTAAAGTTCTCCTGGTTGACTGGCTTATTATGGCGCGAGCTTCCTGAAGCAGTAGTGCTTCCCCGCGGATCTTTCTCACTTCCGTTGATTCCCACTGAGCTTATTCTGCTTGTGGCAGACATAATAATCTTGCCGGAGCCAAAAGCAGAGGAAGAGCTGTCAATTTAGCAAATCAGAGGAGGGAACTAATTTAGCCTTGAATGCTTTTTGAGTTCTCGTGTATGCCTGTGTACAAGCTTCTTTATGTTTGTGTGTGTGTGTGTGAACGTGTTCGTAGGAGTAACAGCGGAGCCATTAAAATGCTCACTGAGAACCTTAGTTTCTTCCTTTTGCCGTCGTCGTCGTCCTCTTGACTCTTCTATACAGACAGAATCACAACTCCTCGTCTCCGATCCTTCTTAACACTCTCCAGCCATTTGTCTGTATATGTTATTTTTATTATTGAATGAACGTACTTGACTCCAACTCACGCGTCTGGACTCACTGGCTAGTGTGGTAGCATTTAATGGAGGATGAGGTAGCCTTTTCCCTCCTGCATGCTACATGGGTGCATCTCCGCCTTTATTCTAGCCCTCGGCGTTCTTGAGATCAGTAGAGAGAGTGAGGAATTCTTTCTACCTTACCTCATCACAATCGTATGTGGCACATGCAAGGGAAGTGAACACACTAATACTACTACCGGTAGGAACCATAATCTATATTTCGTTTTACGACCACTAAACCTAATTTATTGGCTCCAGCAAATGTTGTGTACACGACATGAGAGGTATAACCTCGGGTCAATTCAGTCTTGTCATGCGAGTGTGTTGCTAGTTGGTGCGTGTTCTTGTTTGTAACTGTGCATCTGCTTATGACTGTACACTGCAGAACCCGTCGCATTTTGTGTCATGCTAGAAAATTCAAGGCTGCAAGCCGTAAAACACATGGCTTGGGGCTTTTAAAGGATACTATCAATCCCTTTTTGTTGCCAGTGTCGAGGGACCAGCAACACCGGGTTACAGGAATCGGCACAGTAGCGTCATAATAAACAAAGAGTAATAAGTTTGTGTCTAGTCCGTATGAGGATGGACTTACCAGTGAGGAGATTCAGTGGGAATTACGAGCACACATATTTTCCTCCGCTAAAAGGTGCTCCCTACGACTGCCGCTAGAAAACTGATTTTCGCACAAAGACGAGGCTTGAAATGCAAATACTAGTGCTCGTTCAAACAGGAGATAGCGTGTATTATTTTTGCAAGATAATACTCGAAAGTGTTCTGTTCAGAGGCTGGGAGGAATTGGCCTATGGGTTCAGAGGCCTGTTTAGTGGGATGAGTGAGCGGCGGTGGGCGATGATTCAACAGTGAAAGAGAGAACTGAAAGAAATTATGAGAGAGTATATAGGTCTCGCCGCGTGTTTGTTTAAGATTTACTGTGACCAAGCATGGGCCACGGCAGCATGCGGAGATGAGCAGCGGGGCTAATAATGTAGGTGACTTACATCTATGTGAGATTATGAGGCAGAAGTGTTTTTTAGCCCAGGCGCCGGTTCATCTACCTTAATTATTACCATTCCAACTTGGAGATGGCAAGTTGGTGATGACGGTGCGCCTCACCCGGAGTCACTGCAGCAGTGATAAGTTGATAACTCATGAAACTCTCAGTTTGTGTGAGGAGACAGAGGCGCAGAGTCATAAAAGACTTGTCTACCGCATACATTTATCTCCTATTCGGTATACGACCAGCACGGCAGAGTGCAAGCTGGGGCCATTTAGTCGACCAACAAAATTTATGTTCATAACCACATGATCCTTTATTGACATAATTCTTCATCTCCAATTTCCTCGCTTCGTTACTGTCGTCATACTTGGTGCAGACATTAGGTTTATACATAAGAGCTCCAACTAAATATGGAGTGACCCGAGCCTAGAGTCAAGTCGGGGTGTGCCACTGCTTAGTTAGAGCTCGTAGCGTGATTGCATTGTATTATCATCACATATTTAATACGTGTTATTACAGAGTTACATGAGCCACGATGATGATTCGGATTCTGTCAAGATGCAGCACACGCAGGCATGATGTTACTTCCACCCTTCACTGGAAAATAAGGGAGATGAATAAGCAACGATTTTTCAGCCACGCCGACTGAGGCTAACTTGCAATTACAGAGGAGTGACGAGATTACATTCATAAATTAGACAAATGTACCAAATAAGCGGCAAAGACCTACAATTATCGTCCTTTTAACGCTCACCTGATTAAGCGTTATTGGATGAACGCCTTCAGCTTTCCAGCTTCACTTCTTTCGAGCGAAGTGGTGTACAATGGAATGGATCCTGGGGCGCAGTGAGACCATAATTGTACATATCCTTTTCCCCGCACGTGTAGTTCTCATAAAGACCAGGGCGTGGAACCGAGTCAGGAAGCGTCGTGCCGATTAATGCTTTACACTTTGCTGGAATAATCAGCAGTGCTCGTGGGCTAAATAGGGATTGCATTAATGCCGACATGAAAAACCCCCGTAGATTTCCTCTGATGTTACCGCCTTCAGAATTGATTTGGGAAGTCACTGAAATATTCCACCACTTCACATTTTGTTTATTTTGAATTCATTCTGCTCAGTCGGAGGTATTCAGCAGCTCGATTGCAATAGTCGTGTTCACTCGAAATTCCGCCAGCGGAGCAATAAATGACTATTTTAATTTGGACGATTCTATGGACTCAATGCTTGTTGTATTCTAGGAGGGAGCAAACGGTGGAGCAGCCACAGTTTTGTGAGTCAGACTGAAATAAGTACACATGTAGGGGGAAGCATCTCTCGTACAAACCTAATTCATGGAAAAAGACCTTGTCGACAAGGCCAAAGGCATACAAATGGAGTGTTAACTTACGATGGCCCGATTTACAGATGTATGCATGACGACGAAGAAGGGTGTCTACCTTCAGACCCTTCTATGCGTTCCAGTGCCTTATTTTCCAACTTGAACTTGGCATTGAGCAAGGGTGATTAATCCCTTGGGTTCACCTCCACGATCGAAACAACTAAGAGATTCCGAAAACTTTTGTAAGCCAGGGCAGTATTGTGAGGAGTGCCGCAGTTTATTCACAGTCAAATGTACTGAGATGCTAGTACCCCAATTAGATCATTAGAGGTTAATATTTTGGAAGTAAATATCTAAAGCTCCCTGAATTTTAACTCATGGTACAAAGACGCTGGAGGAAGCTCGTAGGGACGGCCTCGTATAACTAACAAGAAAATTGTGAAAAAGTTTCCTCTTTGTGTTTAATATGTGCAGGTTATCAAATTTTATGGTGATGCTAATCACGCTACGATCCGTAACCGCTGATATATCCGGACTATTCAGTATGGTTAACGACTGGGAGGAGTTCGAAAAAGGTGAGGCACTTTAACAGTATTCGAAGTTTCTGAGTGGTAAATTGCGTAAGGTGAATTTGAACTAAAATTTTTATCTCCCACAGGTGTAGCAGAGTTGTTTCCGGACTTGATGCTTTCACCCATGGGATCATCTACTGATTTTGAAGATGGGAATGGCAAAGCTGATTTAGTACGCTTTTACCTCTACACGGACCTATCGTAAGTTCACCTCAAATAGCAGAATATTTGTCGAAACTACGGTGCATTAGCAAACCTTGATTTTTATTGCATTTTTTCAGGTCTATGTATGATCCGGATGAGCTCATTTACGAAGATTATGGATCACTATTATCTTCAAGATTCAATAAGGATTATCCGGTGCGATTTTTCATTCACGGATTTTGCCACCATGCCAATTGTACTTTCCCGCAGGAAATCAAAGAAAGTAAGCCATTTCTACCTATCAAACAGTGTGGGTGTGACTTGAAGGCCTAGGCCTGGTTGGCAAGTACGTATTGAATGAATTACTTATGATCATGTGCAAGAAGGCGTTTTAAAATCCTTGGAAGAGTAGAAGATGTGAAACAGTCGAGAATTGAGACTTATTGTGTATTTTGAGCAAATGCATTTGTCTTGTGAAGTGTGAAATTATGCTCTAAAGGAAGTAAGTTTTTTTTATAAATGAATACCTTGGAAACTTTGTATTTGAATTTCAGTTTATCTGTACCACGGAATAAAGGTGAACATGATAGCAGTAGACTGGGGTGCCTTATCAATGGATTGTAGCTCCGAGGACCCCCCTGTCATCTTCGAAAATTACAAAGGTGCCCTCAAGAATTTGCCAATTGTTGGTAGACGTGTGGGGGACATGGTAAATTTTTTGTACCAGAGACGGGCGACGACCCTGAGGAAAGTCCATATTGTCGGCTTCAGTTTGGGGGCTCATATAGCAGGCTATGCGGGGGAACATGTTTTCCGCAGTTGGTTCTCTAAAGTTGGAAGAATAACTGGTTCGTTTGGATCATATCTAGTCGAGGTGCACATGGAGATTTTCTAAAGTGATTGTGACACAGGTCTAGACCCAGCTGGACCGTTGTTTCTAACTGGCACGGTGGGAAGACATGTGAGTCGCCAAGATGCTGATTTTGTGGACTTTATCCATACGGACATGGGACAATGTGGCACGGTGAAATCCGTTGGACATGCCAACTTCTTTCCTAACGGTGGATTTCCACCACAGCCCGGTTGCCTCGGGAATATTTTTAGGACAACCTTCGCTAAGGCCGTGCCTTTAGCTCTTTCAGGTATCATTTAGAGTAAACTATTTGCTTTTTCTAATTCATAAATATTAGTGGTAATAATTGCTGATGTCACAGGTTCATGTAGTCATAATGCTGCACCCAAATATTATGCACAGTCGATCATTCAAAGGGATTCTATTTTGTATGGATCCAAGTGCTTCGGTTACATGTTCTATTCCACCGGACTTTGCTTTTTAGCACCAAGAATTGTATTTGGAGAAAATTGTCCTGTAGGGTAAGCCGTTTCTGTCCTACTGTCTGGAATTGACTCTGAGTGTTATCTTACCTTATAGCTAATTATCCAAGTTGTTTATATCCACAGGTCCGAAGGCGATTACTACTTGGACATTGACAAGCCCGTTCGCTCACCTTCGCGTCGTCGATATTCATGCTAAACAACAAACTAGTGCCAAGCATTAGAATTTCAGCTTCAGTATTTATTTTTGTAGGCAGAAACAAGTCTGTATATTTTAAAGGATTTTATAACTGGTGGAGGAGTTCCAAGTCATTTTAGCGAATAAATTTCATCTAACAATTTGAAAATCCGCCATCGATGAAGACTTGTTCACCATGGATCATGGGAGCGAGGTCACTGAGGAGAAATAGAATCGTATTTACCACTTCATCCGTCTCGCAAACCCGACCGAGTGGGGTACGAGATAGGACCTTCTTTTTGACCTCGACACCGCGACCTTCCTCGTAGAAGTAACGAGTCATATCTGTGATGACGATACCGGGGTTGACGGAGTTAACTCGAATGTTCTTCGGGCCAAGCTCAACTGCCATAGCTTTGGTGAGCATATCGACGCACGCTTTCGTCAAAGTGTATGAAAGAGACTCGGCTAGACCGAATCTGCTGGCCTGTTGGAATTAAATGTGACCTCATGAAAGGATTAATGCTGCAGTGAGAAACACATGATCAACTTACGAGTGAAGACACATTCACGATTGATCCTCCCTGTTTCTGTTCAATCATCTTTTGTGCGATGAGCTGTGACACGTTAATCATCCCTTTCACGTTCGCATCCATAAGACTGATCTTGCATTGAACAGTCTTTAGTTAACCATGATTGAATTTTTAATTGAAGTAATGAAATAGATTTGGCAGACATACGCATCAAAATTTTCAGGTGTTGTTTCCATGAAGTTGGACCCAGTCCCAATTGCTGCATTGTTAACCAGAAAATCCATAGTTTCGGGGATGGCGATGATCGCAGCGCGGGTGGCATTCCAGTCCGCAAGGTCCACACATATGGTCCGTATACCAGGACAGTCCGTTTCAAGAGATTTTAAGCGCTCTGCGCTCTTGGTAAGGGCAAAGACTTGAGCACCATCCTGATATAGCTTCAGACAGACTTCTCGACCGATTCCTACGTCAAAAATAAAAATTGCCTCAAGAATTCAGCTTGTGGCCAGCCTACACTTACTGTATGCAAAGTTTCACCTCTCCCAGCTCCAGTGACCAACACATTCTTCCCACAGAATGAATATTGGAGTGCCATTTTGATTTTTGAGCTAATTTTGCGGAGACACAAGTCTGTCAGTGTGTACGGTCTCATTCACATGTGAACTATCAACCGTATGCATTGGCTTCAATGCTAATAATCAATATTGAACTAAAACATAGATAATGGGAAAGATAGATACTGGATGTTGAGGCCGTCCACAGGTATATACCTCGGATTCTTCAGCTTAGCAAATGACCATCATACTCCGTGTTCCATTAAAGTTACGAAATATTTGTAATAATAAAGATCGTGGACACTGCACCACGAAGCGTTATTGGCATACGACGACCGACGGATAACAATACGATTGAAACGTGATCTGATGTGATTATAGTGTGCTTGGAGACAACAGTCTCAAAATAAGGAGTCGCAGACTGCAGTAAAATCTCCAATATAACGTTATTAAGTGCAGATGAAAAATTTTATATATATACAACAAGAAGCCGTGTTATGTGTTTATAGTCCATTACATTTATAGAGAACGATCCATTCAGATTTGTCAAGATAATTTTCGCTTATTGATTTTCCAATTGTGAGTTCACAACTTGGAAAAATTTCCATTACTATATACGCTTTACTTTCATGAAACGGTCAGCAATGAGCTGGTTGTCAATAATATACAAGTTTTAATTTTAAATTTAATTCGTATCATCCATCTTCTGAATAGCAAATGTGTTAAGAGCTTCGATGCGCTCCAGAGCTTTTGATAACGCTGTAGTGCACCGAGTAATCTCCGAGCCGTCCTCGTCATCGAATTAATCATTTCGGATTTCCGCATTCTCTTGAACTGATTTTGGAATCTCTTCATTGCTACTGATTTGGCAACCGTACACGTGAAAAAAACACACTAATGATCGCTTATCGCATGCTTAAAAGGTAATAAATATCCAATCTGGCGTATTCAGCAATCCTGCAGAGACGTCAATTCAACTTGTTTTCATCACATCCTATAAATATTGCCATATAGGTAGCTTCTTCGGCAATTCTAACTTGTTACTTTATGCAGGAGTTTAAGCAGGGACTGAAGTGGAGCCATGCTTTTTGAATTGAAACCTTTCGTTTCACAGTTATGCTGAAATTATAATCGCAAAAGCGGATATTGGAAACATAAAATTTTAGGAAGTAATAGCAAATGTAGCAGGTAACGTGATCGACGTTCGCGTTGCTTATTAGTCACATTTGCATTGTGGTGCCTGAAAACTGTTAGAATCAAATGTAAATGTTACTGTGTGAGGTGAAATTTGACCTTCCAAAGCAGATTACCGGCACAGAGAAAACCAGTACAAGCCGATGTGTTTAAGCGGTAAATTTATAGGAGCTCCGCGGGGAAAGTAAGACAAGACCGGTTCACCCAAATTGTCGTATTACCAAATCCCATTATACAGAGATGTTGCTGCGTATTTTCAGACTACTTTGACCGTATAACTCAACGGAACTTATAAATCATTGAATGAACTAGACTTCAAATATTCTTTAAAAAATTCAATGAAAAACTGACTGCAAATTTGCCAATTCAGTTCCAACACATTATTTTGCTGTATATGGTAGCAATGTTCCTCAGGTGTCACCTGGATAACTTCATGTCATGTAAGGTACGAGTCAGAGAAAAGTGGGGTAAACCATTGTTCAGAATAATAATTGAATATATACAAGGCAAAAAGGAAGTTATTAGACATTCCAGTACAAATAAAAATACTCTCATGCTGCAAGATGCCCTACAGACGCTCTATATGTGACATTTGTAATGTTGTAATGTACATTATAGACAAAATATTTCTGAAAGTCGAAGCTGAATCATCCGAATAAAGTTGTATTCGTTCTGGCACAATAGCAAACTGCATTGCACAACAGTAGTATCCGGCAATTCTACGTATGGCGACATGCATCCCAATGATATTTCAGTATCCAGTTTATCGTACATTAGTATGCATTAATACATCCTGAATCTCTCTCATCAGCGAAGATCTATTAAGCATAGAGTAATTCACGGTTGAATGCTGCTTCGGAAGCTCAAAACCTTTGTGCAGATAGTTTCAGAAGCGCACAAATGGTACCTCTTCCCTCACTGTACTTGAACTTCTGAGCATTTCGCAACCTAATATTTGAGCTTTTCTGGGAATAATAGCTAAACTATGACATTAGAATTCCAGTCCTCGCAAATTCAAGTCAACAAGTCATATGGTTCAAATATTATCGACATACTGCTTACCAAATTATTTTGCTTGAAAGCACTCACTTTTCCATTTTCATCGCTTCGCTGCGTCGAGTGCAACAGCTCCCGCTTGAATTATTTCCCTTCAGTAAGATCACAAATCATTCAATCCAACATAGATGGAATTATACCTTAGTTACCGTGCATGTTAGTGGACCCAGAAAGAAAATACGAATCATGATTATCCATTCAATGTAATTAAGGCTGTATGAACATTGTAGTTACGACGTTGTTTATGTCTATATGAACATGAACGCTGTCGTCCGCTGAATCGGAGAGTGCAGGGAGAGCGAGTGCGGAGACGAGGGGGGGTAACTGGAGACTGACTGAGTTCGTGCTTTATGCAGCCGAGCATGCGACTCCCGACTTCCCCCGAGTCCTCATCCGGATTCCCGGATCACACTCACGTGCTTACCCTCCAAAATCGCTGCCGGGAATGAAAAAGTCAATAAGACAAGTACAATAAAGCTGAGCGTGCTGACAGCCTGACGAAAAACAATTCTGCTGACGCGCCACGACTGCAGGGGCAAACATCTGTAAATAATACTCTCCAATCCAACAAGGGTCTTAAATCCTTCGTCTTTAATAAAATCTAATCATCAGTATATATAAATTCGTATTATCCATTTGCACATTGTGATTTTGGGTGGTGCATCAACTGGTGGAAGCAGTAAAAGTAAGTCAGCACATTTTGTGATGACGTTTAGCTGACCCAATAGAGAAAAATACAGAACTATACATTTTACAAACAAACGGGAAGTTACATAGAAAGGTTCGGAATCCTATACATACAGCTTCCGCAGCACGCTAGATTAGTCTACTAAGTGGACGTGATGTGGATTGACAAAGGTAAATGTAGCCAAATAATAATTATTATTCCCCTGCTAACTGCAGCATCGATATTAAGTTTCCTGTGCGTATAACATTTGAAATATAGCGTTGGGCTAACTGCAGCTTCATACACGATTTTGGCCGCGTCAGATCCAAGTTTCCGGCTGCACTCTTTTCTGGCAACGCCCGTTACTGATAAAAACATTACAATAACCTCCTACACAATACTGTTTACTGCAATGCATGAATGGATAGTGAAACCAGGAGCATAATAAAACGTATAACTGAAAGCTACAGCATTACTCAAACGTAAATACTCGCTCTTAGGTTTCACACAGTGGAGTGCCGTTCGGTCATTGTTTCTAACACAGTATGCACGAGCACACTGGTTAGCGCAAGACCGAATTTTGTTTCGTGCGAACTTGACAGGTAATCCAGAGCCCCTTAGGATACAATTACACGACTACGTAATTGGCTATGTGCGTTTTAAAACGATAGTTCCCGTGTCTCTGGACTGGAATTTAAAGTTGACAGAAATTTTCCTCGCACTCGCTCAAGTAGAACACTGAACACTAAACTCGATCAAATAACATCATGGTGTGGAGCTAAAAGCTACAGGCCTAAGTAAATAGACACAGCACGAGGTACAGAGCATCCTGTCAAAGATTACGTGTTGAAAACTACAGTTGGAGTGTTTTATCTCAGTAGGCCGAATTCCATGTAATCATCATTATGTAGCATTGTAACAGACCACCGTATTACCAGCTACACGGACGAAATGTACGCCATACTTAGCTCTGGTACAATATAACTATATCCAACTGCAATGACGGCTTTTCAGTCAGAGAAGTACAAGTTGCAGCAAGTCAGTCTTTCACAGCTAAAGTAATATTTACCCGGATTTTAAAGCCTCAACAAAAAATTAAGAAAAGTGCATGTTCCAAAGTGCTAGTTATTGACTTGAAGACTGTTAAGTGGTAATACAAGGTTATGGATTGCACGTGTTGCCGTTGACACCAAGGGAAAGGTAAAGCAAACCAATGCTCATCCTAGTACACCGCACCACTGGTACGGGAACGGGGTTGTGAATATTTGTATGACACTGGGTGGCATTTTGGTGCAAATAATGGAGTAGAACTTGTGTTGATAACCATTGGAATGACAAGGGGAGGATCCCACGTGTTCTCCTAGAAACAGAGTGGACTCAATGGGGATTTCAGAGGTCATCTAGGAGTATTACTAATGCCAAACTCCTTAGTGCGGAACTTCAGGTTTGGCTGAGTTATTAGCCCTCAAGTTTTCATTACTTCGAGACCAAACGAAGGGGGTACGACTTCATTTAAAAAATCCCATGTTAAATCCCACAAGGATTTTCCAGTCTCCAGTTTCGAGTGCTTTTTGAAAAAACACCAAAAACGCCTCCCTTACTGTTAAGTGCGGGCAATATGCCTCCGGATGGTCTACACATTCAACATGTTGGACTCTCTGAAAATTTCACTTTATTGCGAGGCCACGAGTATAATTTAATTTTCGTCAGAAGTAGTACTATAAGCGTTAATGTATGCCTCCTCGAAATTCAAAACTAGGAAATCTTTATGGGATTTTACATGGGATTTTCCCATGAAGATGTATATACCCTTTGGTCCTGAGTGATGAAAACTTCGGAGGCTTGTCACTCAGCCAAAACTGAATTTTCGCACCTAGGAGTTTAGCATCAGTAATGCTCCTAGATGACCTCTGAAATCCGCATGGTGTCCACCATGTGCTAGCGGGAAATGTGGGATCCTCCCCTTGTGAGCTGTAAAACCCAATTTGCGGGTCTTCTGAGTATCTTTATTAATTGCTACGTAAGCGCTTTACGGTTTAAAGCTGTCGATGTGAATTTACTATTATCTGCAGCACACAATAAGAACAGAGTCTGCTAGCGTGGTGGAAATTCCTTTATGATTCAAAAACTCAACTGATACGGTCAGCATTATCGCGTGTGATGGCACAGTGACAACGTTAAATCTGTCGAGTGTACGGATAAAAGGGTGGACCATATTTCGAGCGTAATTGAGGCGCGATTGCGGTGTATTGTGGCTAATTTATTCCCGATATAGAATAATAAAATAATGTATTCCTAAGACCCATGTATGCCTGCAGAGCTTAGCTCGATGGTACTGTAATATATTGCACGACTCCACGTCAGAGGTTCATTCCTAAAGCACTGCTGGCGTGCCCTGTTAGAATATTTTAATGTCGGTAACAGCAGGCACCACTGCTACTTAGGGTACAACCCAGATTCTGTCATCCGCAGTTGATTTTACTGGATTTTAAGTAAGTACATTATTCATTGCGCGTTCACGAAGAGGAACATGTAATAAACCTTCCTTAAATAATTAAGCCTGGACAGTAGAGACTTACTCACGTAGTGTAGTACAGAATAAGTGCATGGTGCATGTCTACCAGTCTCTATTGGTCCAATCAGTTACAGTTGTACCAACTACGATGGCTCCCATTTGAAGGCGCACAGAGTACTTTACGAGATGAACCGAGTTACTTCAGTCAAGTTTGGCAGTTTAGTGAGAAAAGGGTTATTAAATCGTTTGAATTTTTCAGTATTACAACCGGTTGGCGGTCCTAGTGGCTTCACAAGGTTCTTGCGGTGTTGATAATAATGAAGAACCATCGACCCAAGTGAGGAAATCTAAATGTACCCACAAGATATATTGAATATTAGCTCGAGATAGTTTTTGTGTATCAACCCACGGTGCGGTGCTTTAACGATGGGTGGAGGGAGTGGGGCCAGGATGCCATTGGGCAAAAGCTTCATAGTCACTCTTGCAACGGGGATCGTCTTCGGATTCGGATTTGCCTATTTATTACTCCAGACGGACTACACACCAGTAGAAGTCAAGCCGTCAGAGTTTCTCATATCGCTAAGGTAAGCTGACATGCAGAGTAGAATAGTAAATGAGAAAACTAGCACGGAATATACATTGAAGAGACGAATGGTGCCTAAGAATATGACATCAACGCCAACTTGGATTTTAGAGAGAGAGACCCCGGTCACCATGCCCACGAGGGTGAGATGGACGCTCATTCCCATGAAGCCATTGAAAATGCCAAGGGACCGGACTCCCCAGTGTCTCAACACTCTCCAGACGAGGAGGCTCACGCGGGGGAAGATGTGGAGGCCAAGCGGATGGCCAAGGAGGTTCGTGTTCTCTGCTGGATCATGACGGCTCCGGATAATCATGAAAAGAAAGCTCAACACGTTAAAAATACTTGGGGATCCCGTTGCAACAAGCTAATTTTCATGTCATCTAGAAACGGTAAGTGAAACCTCGAGAGTATAAATAAATTTCTTTGCGTACTTGCATAATCGCTGTCACTTTCAATAGCCAAGTGACACTATGCATCGATTTGAAGGCGTGAAAACTGTGCCGTCGTCCTCCAAATTATCCACCTCTGCAGGCCATCGGTGTGGCCACGGTTTATTTACATGATGAGTGAACTAGCCTACAAACAAGAGGGTTACAACTCGAATTAGCACGTTTTCCGGCATCCATCAATTAGGATATTGCAACTTGAGTATACAATGAAACTATATGTCATGTATATAGTAGGATCCGGAGAGTCATTTACCGCTCCCAACGCAGTCGGCTGACAGTTGCATTTGAAGTCAAACCTGAGACTACAGGTGCCTGTAGTCTTCGTGTTCATGCAATATTTTGTTGAGGACAATAAATGTAAATTGCGAATGGGTATTCATTTGTACAGACGAGAAACTCGGAGCCGTGGGCCTAAAAAATGTTCAGGAAGGCCGGGACTGGTTGTGGGCCAAGACGAAGGAGGCTTTTAAGTACGTGTGGGAACATCACCGGGATGAGGCGGATTGGTTTATGAAAGCAGATGATGACACTTACGTAGTTGTAGAAAATTTACGTTTTATGCTAAGTGAGTACGACCCCAATTATCCTATTTACTTCGGCTGCCGGTTCAAGCCTTTCATCAAACAAGGCTACATGAGCGGCGGTGCTGGTAGGTCCATATTCCATATAACATGAATTTCCCTGTTTATGGAGATGAAGATGACACTACAGTACAGTGCGATCTTTATCTCACAGGCTATGTTCTTAGCAAGGAAGCCGTAAGGCGGTTCGTGGAACAAGCCTTGCCCGATAAAGAGAAATGCAAGGAAGCCCATTCAGGAGCGGAAGACGTTGAAATAGGTAATAAAAACTACCTGTTGGCAGCGTAAGCGCCTTCAAAATTTTTTGGCAATCTTGCTGTCATGAGTCGTATACTAAGTAATTGTGTACTAATGTTCGTAATGAGAATGTGTTAATGTTTAAAATTAGAGGCATTAACTTAGGTGCAAGTACACGTCAAAGATTGTGCGTTAATTATGAGTCGTGCCTTTTCTCTTGTAGGTAAATGCTTGGCAAATGTTGGGGTGGAAGCCGGCGACAGCAGAGACACGTTAGGACGCTACCGCTTCTTGCCATTTGTCCCTGAGCATCATGTGATACCAGGACATGTTGACGAGACGTTCTGGTATTGGAAGTACATTTACTACCCACAGAGTCAGGTATGAAATACGTGATGGTAGTGCGATCGATAAATATGATTTTTAAAAAATATTTATGACCGTTTGTGTTTCCCACAGGGAATGGACTGCTGCTCTGACACTGCCATATCCTTCCACTACGTCTCCCCAAACCAAATGTATGTTTTGGAATACCTGATTTATCATTTGCGGCCTTACGGAATATCACACAATCATCATGTCAAGAGTAAAGGGAAACAGGGTGATGAAGAGGTTGAAACTCCCTCCAAAGCTGAAGAAGCAGCCAAGAGTGTACTAGTCAGTAGTGAAAACAAAACCGCTAACGTCAGTAATCCAGTTGCTCCCGCAGACGGGAAACCATGACATGTTTTATTCCTTGCGGTCTAGTCAGTATTTGTTAAAAATTCGGACCCCCTTCAGTGTGTACTTGTTCCTTAGTTTTTTCACTTTGACCTCCTCTGTATTTCCATTGAATGAACGAAAAGTTTGAAATGAGTTTACTATACCAGTAAGACTGAAGACAGAAGGCAATTTTATTGTGTGAATGGTAGTATCGGGGGATGCGAGTGGTATGTGACAGCGCTATTGTTCTTATTTTACTGTACTGTTAATTAATTCTGAAGTCATTTTACAGTCGCAGTGAAACCAATAAAATAGTTCAGCTGAACTAATCCTAACGCTGTGTTTGGAGTCGTAATCATTTCAATACAATGTTCAAGGGTGGAGAATTCATGTGCCACTCTAAATAATGTGACTAAAGCTTCATGGGGCATTGAAAATGAATCTTGCTGTTTTAATATACTGTACAATGCTACACCGTTGAACAATGTGACATTTTATTTTGATACAAACTGAGGCAACCGACAGTGGGAGCTGATCTGCTATGTCACATCTTGATAGGTATAGGATACCGGGTAGAGTTACAGTTGATAGAATGGGACGGAGAGTTGCATCAGGACATTTATGTCGCTCCTTTGGGACATTTGCAAGGACGTGGAAACAGCTGTCGACACCCTTTGCAATTGGATTCGTTGTTGGATGCTTCTTAGGGATTTTATTTCGGCTAATTAGTAATGTACAGCTGGACCACCCCAAAAGCAGGTAAGCCCCTCGGCTCTATTCAATATTTATCTTTGCAGTAGAACCTCGTTTATCCTGTCCCCTTTATTACAGAAACTCCTTTATGAGTCCCAAAATATTTGTCCCACCAGGTCCAGAGTCCCTGGTAAGCTATACACATTAATGCGGACTATCTTTTAATGCGGCTCAAAATTTCCTGGAGGTCTGGAATAAGGAGGTTCTACTAAAGTATTGATTTAACACTAACTAAATCTGACGATTGAAGCAAAAACCTAAGCAAAAATTCATGAATAGTATTCCGATACTCAACCCAAATCCTATTCCTCTCCATGATGAGGCTGAGGAGCGGGATCCGCATGAAGACCTTGGGAGTCAATCTCATATGAATGTGGGACCTCTGCAGCATTCATCACTTGAAGATTATCATGCAGGAGAGGATAAGGTGGCGAAGAAAATGGCCAACGAGATCACGGTTCTTTGTCTTGTCACCTTATATTTGAACAAAACAGAGTATGCTGAGGAGATAAGGAACACGTGGGGCTCACGGTGCAATAAATTGATTTTCGTCGCCTCTTTCAATGGTAATGAAATGACGGAGTGCGTGTAATGACGATGTTCACAATACAAACCGTTGGCTTTTTCCATCCAAAAGAATGTTTTGTATTGCATCTATGTAACAGACACCGACCTAGGTTCTGTATCCTTTCCAAATGTGACCATGACAATGGACTGGGGCCTGACCCGAGCTAGTTTCTACTACGCATGGGTATGGTTTCATTACGAGGCAGATTGGTTTCTTAGAGCGGACGATGAAACCTTTGTGATCATGGAGAACCTTCGCTATATGCTGAGTAACGTCAGTGCCGAAAACCTCCTTTACTACGGTTTTAAACTCAATGGTGAAATTAAGCAGGGCTACATGGATTCTTCAGGTAATGTCTTGATTTGAGAATCAATTGCAGCAAATCATTCTTCTTTACAATATTCGTCAAGACTTTTTGCACCTTAGGAATTTTAATTTTAAAAATTATATAATCTCAAACAGCTTACGTATTGAGCAAGGGAGCACTCAGAGCATTCGTTGACAAAGGGATGGCCAGCGAAAAATTGTGCTCCAAAGATCAATTCAAAATATCTAATGTGGAAATGGGTATGTATTTTCTACTTACATGGAAAACGGAATCAAAACTAAAACAGTTCTCAGTATGGCACCATGTAATGCTTTTTCATGGAAATCTTCAGGAAAGTGTATGGAAAATCTTGGAGTCCAGGCACAAGATAGCAGGGATAGCTTAGGCCGTCATCGCTTCTTACCACTCCACCCGGAAAAACACATTATTCCAAAAGCAGTGCCAACTCATTGGATATGGAATAAAACCTACTATCCCATGGCGCAAGTAAACTGAGCAACGAATTTATATCTCTACCTAAATATGAGGCTTATGAATTCCATAATGATTGTCTCTTACATGATATGAGCATTTTTACTTTCTATGGCAGGGAATGGATTGCTGTTCGGATCGTGCCATAAGTTTTCACAAAGTATCGCTGGGAAAGATGCATGTACTTGAGTACTTACTGTATCATATAAGACCATACGGGATATCACACGGGGATCACGTGGTAGGAGTAAGGGCAAAGAAGGGTTTAAACAGTAAAATCACAAACACCTAATTCTCATTGCGTACCAAATTCTTAAAGGCTTCCATATTCTTAATTATTTTCATTGACGTTCCTTACCCAGCATTGTGTATTTTCTTTGAAGCTATTTTTTAACCGCGTATATACACCCGAAGTAACTCAAACGTGTACAAATTAAGCACATGATGATCTATAACCTAGACAACTATTAGCTCCGTTCTCGTGGTTAGTTTTTTGTTTGCGGAGTTTCTTAAAATCAGCAACTACAAAGTGTCCCACGACTATGTGTCACATTTGTTTTAGCTATACAACCCAAACGCCTCAACGTAGATGAATGACTTTACTGCCAATCGAAAACTGAGACTTCTGAATTTTGTTTGGTATCATGGTGGCCTGGATGCGCACGCTGGTTCCTGAGATATGCGTCATGCAAAAAATAAAGCGATTTTTAACATCATCGTAAATGGAGGATTCTCGTGCCTGTATCTCCTATACCCGACGGCGCAGAGTCATACGAGATAGCGCGCAACGCGCTATCTCGTACGCTCTCGTATTCTATCTCGAATCCTCCATTAACGATAATTTTTTATTAATTTTAAAAATCGCTTTATTTTTTGCATGGCCACGCTACCAAACAAACTCCCAAAGTCTCAGTTTTCGATTGGTAGTAAAGTCATTCATCTACGTTGAGGCGTTTGGGTTGTAGACTGTAGAGCTAAAACAAATGTGACATATAGTTGTGGAACACCCTGTAAGTTTTACTGTTAGACATCCGGTTTTCCTACAGATGTACAGGGTGTCCCAAAATGATGTATTCGATTTGTTGCGGGAATAAAATCCAAACCACTCAATCTAGGAACATAAACGTTGCTCGAATTAATGCTGACTCTTTGGGATTACATCTCCAAAACTATCGCCGAAATCGCCAGGCTAGTTTAGAAATAGGAGCCGAAAAACGATTTTTGGACATGTTTTAACATGGGCGTTACCGGCGGCTTCAAATCCATGCACAGCCAAACGGTTTAGCACACAGCCATCACTTTGGACTTTTTTGAAAGCTAACAACTAGTGTAATTCATTCGTAGGGTCGTAATGTCATGTCGTAATTTTCCGAGGGTCGGGTCAGAGGAGGTCGCATTCATCGATGACCCAACATTTCAACCAAAGGAGTAGATTGTCCTTGTCATCAGCTCTCGAGAAAGTTCAAATTGATTGCTGTGTGTAAAACCGTTTGGCTGTGGATGGATTTGAAGCTGCCGTTAACGGCCACGTTAAAACATCCCCAAAAATCGTCCCACAGACTCAGCTTTAATTTAAGTCCCACTTTATGTTCCTAGATTGAGTGGTTTGGATTTTATTCCCAAAACAAATCGAATACATCATTTTGGGACACCCTCCACATCAACAAATAAATGGGCCAGTGGAAGAACTTCAGTATGGTGACTTTGAGCGCAGCTAAAGCGTCTACACTCTACTGGTGTACGCATATTCTTCCTCTACGAAGAAAACATAGTTGTTTGTATAGTACTCCAATAAACTGCCGAACAATTCAGTGAGTTCAAACTTTAGTGTAAGGCGCACCTTGATATATTATGCGTCACATCTTCGCTGTACCCCGCGTGCACATGGCACTCACAGAACTCGCACATGGCTTCACACGAAAACACTTTTCGTAAGCTATTACAGTGACGTTTGTTGTTCACATTTACAGCAGTGGAATTTGAAGTAGCTAACTCTGATGTAAGTACAGTCACGCACTCGAGTGACATGAAGAGGGGCAAGATAAGCTAATAAAGAGCTCTGATTGGTCTGTGCCTAGGGGTGTGGCGGGCCGTTAAACACTGTCTTGACGACTAGAGGTCAACTTGTGACTGATTAAAATTAATCAAATCTCCTATGCTGTGAAGTAGAATCATAGAAATTAGACGAAAACACGTGCAATCTGCCTGATACTCGTCAACAGCATTTCGCGGTTTGTGCTTTCGACTTCAAATGGTCAGGAGGTTAAATCTTAGAGAAAGAAATTACGTGTCATTTCCCTTTGACTACAAAAGTGTGGAAGAGGATGGCTTTTTGTAGGTTCTTATATGCACTTCCAGCCACAAGACACACGGTCCTGACTGGATGGTAAGTACAGTCTGCCCCAAAATATTCCGTCTTCAATAGAAAATGACGACCTTAACATAGTATGAATTCTTGCATAATCTTCGCTAAATTATTTCTTACTACGTAAATTTTACTACGACAGTTACTGTTTTCCCAGCATTCACAGCATGAAACTAACTGCGGCATATAAACCTGTTGCTAGGACGGCTACTAGGGAGACGCTCGTCGTAGGGTGCATTGGATTTTCTTACTCACTGCACTGCTGCGGCGACCTTGACCATGTTATAAGCTACAAGGCTGATGGGCGTACTGCGGATTGCGGGATATTCGTCCTGACTTGGGCTACCGCTACCGCACAATGCATGCCTTAATCACAGAAGCTTACATTCGACAAAACTCTGAAATTAAATGAAAATTCATATGTTTTTCGGGGCGGCAAACAGCCCTTTTAGAATAGAGATTACCTCCACAATTTGATCCGCAGATGAAAACTTCAAAGAGCATATTTGGTTGAGAGATTTCTTTTCTTCATGATAAATTTTACGGAATAATAATATAACGATTTGTAGCAACATGTACCGGTTTAGAAAAAATAATTAAGTGTTGATATGTTGAATCTTTTACTGCAAGTATTTACTGAAACGCTTCGGAAATCTTGTCAGCCTTGTGCAACAACACATTTCGCTTACGTGTTGCCGGGATGTGATTAGTGTACTAGCCGTAAGCAGAGAACCCACAGCCAGTCCTGCCTCCGCTGCGCCAGTGCTGGATTGCTGGATAATAAAGTGCGGCACGACATACTGCCTCAGTCTTTTCCATTCCCGCAGCCGACCGAGGTACACGTGCTAATATTCTGATCCGTATAATTCAAGACATTTATTCAAAAATGGCAGCCAAAATCCTCATCTCGGACCCTGTTGACTACGTCTGTGCCAATTATTTATCCTCTAATGGATTTCAAGTTGATCAAGTCAAACTCAGCAAAGAAGAACTGCTGGAAAAAATAAAGGTAAATGCACATTATTCGCTCGTGGTTCAATTTTCAGTGAAAAGCATTGCATGATTTTGTCACTGGCTTTCCAGGATTACGACGGACTGATTGTACGCTCGGAAACAAAAGTAACGGAGGAAGTATTGGCTGCCGCTACCAATCTTAAGATAGTCGGCCGGGCAGGGACGGGCGTGGACAATGTGGACATTCCGAAGGCAACAGGCTTGGGTGTCGTCGTCATGAAGTGCGTAATATTTTCGTATTTCCAACGCATATAGTAATCATTCGACGAAACAATTGTTATAGTGTTCTTTCCGACTCTCCACGAAACGGGCAGTAAGTTACCTGAAACTGTTGTTTGTTTCAGTACTCCTGGAGGCAATACCATGAGCGCTGCAGAGCTAACTTGTGCCCTGATATCATCCCTTACGAGGTAACTCTCACTGAGCTAATTAAAGTCGCACGTATAGTCATGAATACGTGTAGTGTGTTTTGTCAAGGTCAAGTTAACTGTTTTGGAGGTTGTACAGCGCGAGTAGCAGACAAGCCGACACTTTCAATACGTAAGGCTCAAGCAGGTTCCATTTTATAGTTGTATCAAAATCCCCGGCACAGTACTGCGTGGATTGAGATTACTGTGTACGGAGGTAGTGCACGCCTGTAGACATTGCAATTGCGTGTACAGCTCTAATGTACAAGCGATACCGCATACAGAACGGATGCTGAGATCGCTGTCAATCTAAAAGAAGACACCTGTAGAGTTTCCCGTAGTGCTTAGTGTGAAATGATGAAATTCCTTATTTTCGAAGGGATCGTCATGGGTGTTCTCCTATTTCATGGGTAAACTTTTGTGGAGCTCTCGCTGTCGAGCTGCTAATTAAATTACGGCTCTATTTCGCAAGTCAATGTTTTTGTATGGAGGTGATCCCAGGGGTGTGAGTGTTAATTAGATTATATCGATTTCATGGCCAAGCACGTAAGGGGATTTACTACTATTGTGATGATGAAATTGAAAAGTTGGTAGGCAAAGAGCTGTTTCTAGATTCAGAAAATTGGGCTGAAGATTGCCTCATTTTTTGTAAAGGAACATTCCCCAGGCCTGCGCCACTCTTAAGAATGGGGCTTGGGACCGGAAGCTATTCTCTGGAAACGAACTTTATGGCAAAACTCTTGCCATCCTTGGATTGGGTCGTATTGGAAAGGAAGTTGCCATTAGGATGCAGTCTTTTGGAATGACGGTATGTTTTCAAACGGTTCCGTCACATTATGTGGGCTTTTGTATCATCCAACTGACTTATGGAATGCTTTTTAACATAAGACCATCGGGTACGATCCCATCATCCCTGCTGAGGTCACTAGGGAATTTGGTGTTGAGAGCTTAACTTTGGAGGAAATCTGGCCGCGCGCTGATTTCATTACTGTGCATACTCCCCTCATTCCGCAGACAAGACGTAAGTATATTAAATGTACTTCCAGCGTGGAAAGATTTATCAAAGATATGCGATACGTTGTGGAGAATAATGAAAGTTTGAAAATTATTTTTGAAATGTAGATTTGATTAATGACGACGTCTTCCAGCGCTGCAAGAAGGGAGTTCGAGTTATCAATGTTGCTCGAGGTGGCATTATTGATGAGCAGGCACTTTTAAAAAATCTGCAGAGCGGACAGTGCGGAGGAGCTGCCCTGGACGTTTTCGTGGAGGAGCCACCAAAGAGCGAATATTACAAGTACTATTTATCACCCTATCTCACTTTTGCTGAAATAGGAGTTTAAACTTTATAATGTGTTTCTCTAGGGCACTTCTGAGTCATCCAAAGGTTGTCTGCACACCCCACTTGGGAGCCAGCACAGCGGAAGCGCAGCTTCGTGTTGCTGAAGAAATAGCAGAACAATTTGTGCAGTTTTTCAAGGTAGAGGCAACTGACGGAAATGATAAAATTGAGTGTAATTTCCGCTCCTGAGATTTTAGATTTCACTTTCTAGGGAACTGCATTGGTGGGTGCTGTTAATGCTGGAAGTGTCGCGGATGCTCTGTCCGGTCCCAACAAGCCTTGGTACACACTTGCCCGACGACTGGGTTTAGTGGGATCTCTTCTCGGAGATGCTGTAACTTCCATTGATGTGGCGGCTTTGGGTATGGCGCTAGAAAAAGTGTTGAAAATGTCATGCTTGAGAACCACTGGAACAAATATGACAATGAATAGTCACTTATGTGAAAATATATTATATACCTTTTTCCAGTCCCGGAAGGTAGTACTCTCACAGACGTCAGTGTCCTCCCATCCGCAGTTGTAGCTGGTTACCTCGGTGCTATCACAAACGATCCGCGACTTAACATTCTGAATGCCCCTACATTAGCAAAGGAGAGGAAGGTGAATTTGAGTGCATCCCGAGCACCTGCGTCTACAGGAGCCGGCCTCCAAATCACCTTTAAAATTGGTCCCAAGAGATCCGTAAGCGTTAAAGGTAAGTTCAGTACAAATCGTCAAAACAGTACTCGCATTCGATTGAATTGGGTTAATTACGATTATTTCAGGGTTGTTGGAAGGAGATAATGGAGTCTTGATAAGCATAGATGATAGTGAGTTCAGTAGTGGTTTACCATTGACTGGTACTCAACTGTTCTTTAAAACCGAAGGGAGCGCGGGTGGATTTGGTGCAGTCGAGGGTGAGTGGCAATTCCAATTTACGTACCATGAGTGTACAGCTGTAATATTTACGAATGAGTTCATTTTTGAACAACTAATGCATAACGATATGTTTTCTGAGTAGATGTGCTCGGTGGTGCGAATGTCTCTGTGGCAGCTATTCAGCGGTCCACGTCGGGGAAAAGTACATACTACGTTGCCCGGGTGACAGGAGTCACAGGAAAATTGAACATTCCAGCTAAAGGCGATTTGCCCTCTCCTCAGCAATTAAATTTTTAAGTTATGCCATTCGGAATCATGAACTCATGCTAATCATTCCGAGGCAGCTTCACTGTCCTCCGATTTTGTTAAATCTCAATTTCCGTTGAAATCCTTTGAGATGAAAAGAAAAGCTATGAGAAACTTATTGCAATGACATTAACAGTGAAATTAAAGTTAGACTTACAAACTAGAAAAATGATAGCAGTTACATGATTAGCAAACGTCATGGAAGGAAGCCCGTATCTTTTAAAAAAATAATGAACATAACACTATTTCGTTCAGAGTTTTCGCTAGCATTAGCATTAGCACACCGATGTGGGTGTTTTAGTGGGCATAGCTAACGCAAAGCTTCAAAAATTGTAAGTTCAGTTAGCTTATATGCTAGGAGGAAGTAAGCTATTTTGTTAGTACTTCGTGCATGATTTAGTTAAAGCCTGCATGCAAATGCCTTACTGCAATGGCATACTCAGCAACAAGTACGACCAAGAACTCACATATCATTTGTAAATACTTTCAAACTAACGACTCCTAGTACTTAAGAACGGGTGACTCGCCGCTTGTAGTAGAGACAAGTGACTAAGGCTGGATATAACAGGATAAGTACAAACTTGAGCTTTCACAGTTGCCACTGCAAGTAGCCATGTAAATGGCATTTTCCCGGTTGGCGTGAAATTTCCATAGTAATAAAGAAATATGTAACTGGTAAAACATTTTTAAAAGACTAACTGCACCATGATTTATTGATTTGATGATGTACTGACTTGTATACAGAGCTTTGCTTTGCGTATGTTACAACAGCTTTTTTCATTAACTTTAAATTGCACCAAAAACACATGTATGCACCGTTGTCACCGAGAAACAACCACAAGAGTAATTTAAATGAAGTATAAAATAGGACTTTCTTGCACTCCTAGTTTCCTATTCTAACAACGGACCCCTTTCATTTGTTCGCATCGCACAGCATTGACAGTTCCAGCGCCAGACTAAAATATGGCTTCACCTCTGAAGCAACCGAATTTGAGCTAGGTGGAACCACTTCACAACACAAATGTTGATATTTTTTATTACTAAGAAAACAAAACTGAAACTTCTACGCCAGTTTCGTACCGTCGACATTTTGAGTGATGTTCCTTAGTAGCCTTTCCAATTATATAATTTCCAGCCCCTTCCAAATTTTTTAACGAGAATTGGATTTTTAAGGCACTTTCAAATGTTGGATTTTTCATGATATCAAGATAACGCTTAAAAACTTAACACGGCCATTCACAAAGTTTGCACATAAAACAGCTGAATATTAACAGAAATTTCGCAGAACACTGTTTGGATGAATCTTCATACGGCGGAAATTCCAAACAATGTGCCGAGGACATGTGAAAAAGATACCCTTTGACACTCTTTGCCATCTCTTTACAAAGACTTGACAATTTGCTTAAAAGAATGCCAATAGCCCACTAATGTAGTGGCTGGATTGAAGCAAAACTGAGCAGGTCAAATCAAATCACTAAGTACAAATTTTACATCACTGATTCACATTATGTCCGAATACAGTGAATGAAGAGAATTAGTGTAGTTAAGAAATTCTAATTCACTCAAAATATATTTGAGTTTTGCTACAAGTAAAAAAGGTACATCAGGACGGAATGATGTTAGAGAGTATTGATGTGCCGTGGCGTTTGAATACAAGGTAATCATTCCTTTATATCCTGTCATAGGACAAATCGGGCTGACATCCGTTCAGAGCGAACACCAAGCCATCCTTTCGGGAAACAGAAAGGACATTCTTTTAGCAAACCTTCAAGTGCTGATGGTGATGATCCTAACTTCATATCGCAGGACTTTATTCATGAATATGGCAAGGCAGATTGACAAAAAGTGCATTACCTTTATCAAATTCGGCAAATCAACCCAAAAACTGTAATGTGGAATCAGCTCAGGCCCTTCAGCTCCTCGCACAAATTTCCGCAGGAGTATTCCTCCTCCAAAGTACAAAGCAAGGCCGCTAAAAAACATCAAGCAGAAAACCGATCCCCCAGACAAGCCTTCGTCCACAATAATAGGTGGAAGAGCTGTAGTGCTGGTGGAGTCAGTTACAGGTACAGGAGAGTTCATCTTGTTGGACTCTATCTGCAATAGGCATTAAAAGCAGACCAGCAGATTTATAATTCGAAACCATTTGACTTTATCACATGAGACTCCACCATTTGATTTTATTACCGATGAAAATGAACGTGTCCGAAATAGCAGTAACTCAAAGCAAGAAACTGGGTGCACACAAAAGTGAGCGAAAATATTCGGAAAACATATTTGAATGCTACTAAACCATCAATACGATTGCCTCTGCTGGATTTAGCTTGATATATCGAAGTAGCAAACCCCACATTTACCAGATTTTTTATATCATGCTTGACATCTAATTGTATGCAAATTATCTGTAATTTTTTTACCTTACTGTACGATTTTATGAATCCCACATGTAGCAATGTGACGTAAGTCCTACTGCGTCCAAATTATAACACTTCAAAAACGTCGCCCAAAAATGTATCGGATTGTGTGACTTCTGTGACTTCAGTCAAAAAACTCAGAAATATTCTGCATCCATATTTACCCTCTCGTGCTGCAGCATGACAACAGGCCATAGAGTTTGCATGGTGTTCATAGAAGGTGAAGGTAGGTCTACGAGTCGAATCGACTCGGGGTTTATAGGGCACCTTAACTACGAAATATCTTTCAAAATAGCAGGAATGGGCTAGATTATTATGTAAATTACTGATTACTGATTACGATAATCTATAATCTGTTACTCTTGCTCAATTTTCAAGAATCAGTAATCTGTTAATCTAGATAAATTTTCAAGAACCAGCAATCAATAATCTTTTAATCCGGCTCAATTTTAAAGACCAAGTAATCAATCAGTAATCTGTTAATCTGACTTCAGTTTTAAGATAGAGTAATCTTTAATCTGTTAACCTGATTTTTTTTGATGGAGTAAACTTTAATCTATTAATCTGATGACTCAGAAGATTAAAAGGTTAATCTGTAAAGTGAGCAGAATAATCAGATTAAACACAGATTATAGATTATTTCGGTACAATTGTACGCGTACGCTATGGATCGAATAGTACAAAACAATACATAGCCTGCATGAGATGACATACTTTGCAAAAGTGCTAATCTCCAAATTGGCAATTGGCATGTTTTCCTGCCTACCCGATCACTGAAATTAAACCTACCCAACGACTTATAGCTTTTTCATAGCAAAGCGGAAAGCCTTGAGCATCATGGCATCCGATTTTCGACTACCGCCCAGTATATGATCCTCCCACCGAGTTATTACGATTTCGTGCTGCATTTCAGCATTCGGTCCATTCTGGCGGGAAATACG
Organism: Pseudobourletiella spinata; assembly: GCA_009870155.1. Taxonomy (NCBI): domain Eukaryota; kingdom Metazoa; phylum Arthropoda; class Collembola; order Symphypleona; family Bourletiellidae; genus Pseudobourletiella; species Pseudobourletiella spinata. The sequence goes on from WJFA01000517.1 coordinate 35,388, forward strand.
AAAGTTTCTGTTTTCC